>VJOZ01012407.1:0-25879 GCA_009801055.1 Stichopus horrens | reverse complement strand
TTCTTAGTCATGCGATGCAAATCATTTATTTACACAAGTTGACAAATTTTTGGTTCTTTCCGATCAGAGATGGAGAAGATATTTACTAAAAATTAGAAATATCGGATCGTAATCCGATCCGATATCCTTGTAGTGTGAACTCGCCTTTAGATGTGAAGTGTTCAAAGTTCCATGAACTTGGTGCTGCATCTAGCAATGTCAGTAAAATGATGTTTTTAGATTTTGGGCAAATCATCCACTATCCATTATCTTCCTGCCATCAGCAAAAGAAAATGTCTGCTTTTGATGAGCTTCTGGTTCAGAGCAGACTGTCAGCAAAGGAAAATTTCAGTCACAGCATTTTTGTGAACAAATATTTGTAGTGGATTGTAAAAAAAATAGTAAACCTTTGAAGGATATTTGTAACAATTTTAACACCGACCACCCACTGTGATCACTCACCTGTCACATTGCCTATTCTCTGAGAAAATTAAAGGGCAATGCATTGCATTTGAAATGCATAAACATGGCAGACAAAGCAAAACAGCACAAATATTTGCTAAACCACTCAGGCTCACCAACAAACGTCATTGCCAAATAGCTTCCTCTCCATTAAACATTGCCTAATTAATATGAGGGAGCACTGAAGATGCACAATTTGAATTTTTGAGAAGTGGATTTAACAAATTATTCTTGAGCAAAAACTAACTGAATTTCTGTCTGTAAGAAACTTACTTCCTCTAAGGAAGGCTACAGTACTGCCTTACTTGAAATGTATGCCATTTTGTGTGAAAATCTATTAGTTTTCCAGTGACGATTTTCTTCTGTAAAACGAACACAATACTTTCCTTTAAATAACTTTCCAAACAAAGATAGTTAACCACAAGATACTGAGATTCAGTGGAATTTCAGGGCATACATTTTTTTGTTTTTCTGACAGTAATTTAGAATGTAACTCCTACTCTGACAACATCAACAACAGTAACTACTTACTACTATGAAAAGGACGCGATCAATACAATGTGATATACCGGATGACAGAATCTATGCCACTGGTTTCCTTGTAAAAGCCTTAAAAAAGAATCACTTCATTGTGGGTTTCAGCCCTCCTTGGAGAAACAAGTTACTAATTACAAAGACCAATTCCCGTTCCTTTTGTTCTGCAGACTCTTAACAACAATCCCAAATCAGCATCACTGAAATGCTTGACTCTCATGACCTTGACATTTTGAAAGACTTAGCAAACATGTTTTGAATGCCACTTTAATGATTTGGTTCTTTCTTGTTAAATTATGTTTGGGGTTTTCAAGGTTTGCAATAATGGCCCCATTTATTTGTATGCTAGTTCAAGATTTCCTGATTATGTAATTATAATGGACTTGCAACACTTGCAAAATGACCAAAGGTTGTTAATATTAGCTTCCACTCTTCTCTCTATGGCTGATAATTTATTGTGTAAACACATTAGGAGAGGACATTGTGTTCCTGCACAACAAGTTAAATGCATTTACTGTGTTGCTCAACAACTTTCTGTTGTTCATTGTTTAAAAAGATAAGTCAGTGATTCTCAGGAGTTTGCAGCATAGCATGCTAGCTTTTGGGACCATCATAGCATATGATAGCTTTGGAGGCCAGAGTGGCATGATAGCTTTGGAGGCCAGTATGGCATGAAAGCTTTTAAGGCCAGTGTGGCATGAAAGTTTTGGAGGCCAGAGTGGCATGATAACTTTTGAGGCCAGTGTGGCAAGACAGCTTTGGAGGCCAGTGTGGCATGATAGCTTTGGAGGTGAGTGTGGCAAGATAGCTTTGGAGGCCAGTGTGCCATGGTAGGTTCTGAGGCCAGTGTAGCATGAAACCTTTGTGGCCAGTGTGGTAAGCTAGCCTTCTCGCCAGTGTAGCATGCTAGTCTTCTGACCAATGCAGCATGCTAGCTTTAGTGGGAAAATACCAGCCTAGGAGCATTGAAAGGATGTACTTTTTGGGTGAATACATGCAGCATGTCAACTTTGGGCCAGTGATGTGCAGTATGCTGGCTTCACACAACAGAGCAACCATAAGAACCTTTGATGTAAACTGTGACGACCAGTTTCCTATAAAGCAGGACACTTGTCCAAAGGTGGATCTGAAAATCACCTCATACAACTATAGATCATCTATTCACCTTTTTTAAGCATGAAATTTTCAACAACCTTGACAGAAGACATGCAATCCCTCAATATGTTCAGCCATACTGGGAAGTATAGTTTTCAATACAAAGAGACTTGAAGAATGACATATCCTGCACACTTAAATAGTTTGATGCCATGGTATCTGTATGCAAAAGGCGTTAAGTTCAGTCACTTGTTTGACAAGTTGCAGTGGCTTTTTCCCTTTGTTTGTCAAAGGCACTCCATATTTCCACACACAAAGTCTCTGACTGCAGCTCAATTTTGGTTTCTAAATAAGCTTGACTACTTGTTCAAAAAGACTGCTGTATGAACTACCACAATGAAAAAAGCAGTCCAGACCATAGCAGCCCACAAATGGGTAACAACCAAACACAGTTAAGGTCTGTTTACCACCACAAGGCAACAACTTGTTATCTAAAACACACATTTAATTTGGTCTCTGGCAGAGGCCAAGCTACACACCTCCTGATTCACATGTTTGTAAATGATTGCATTGCAGAATCAACAGAGATAATGTTTAACTTTTATGTCTTACCTGATTAACATCACTCTTTAATTTATTAAATTATATCGACATGGATGATCAAAGAAACAATCTGTGCCCATCTTCATGGTAGGACCTCTACTATACTAAAAACTAAATACAACACAAAACTACCATCTACTTTTTTATGTGGTGCGAAGTACAGTAGAGGAAAGAGACAAAGTGTTTTTGCAGTCCTAGTATATTATTTATTACTTACCCATTATTAACAAAATTAAATGTACTTCAATCAAAATGTTGTGTACCAGTGTATTTAAAAGTTGGCAACTAGTGTTTATCTTCACTCTAAACCCAGGCTTCAAATTCTGTTCTATAATCTGTAAGGAGTGAAGAAGTTTAAAGGAAATCCCAGTGTTGAAGACCAATACAATTTCTGGAGGACAACCAAAATTTGCTTAATATTAGGTTGTCAACTAAATCAGTTCATAATCTTCAAAGCATTTTTGAAAAATTGAAACACAAAGCTACACTGACATTTGGCAGACTCTGTATGCAAACTGCACAATGCAAGTGTGTTCATGGATAGCAATCAAGAAACTTAACATCACCAATGGCATAACGTTTGACATAATTCAACATCTTTTCGAAAAGGACAACCCCAGTTTGCATTCTAGCAGTTCCTTAGACACCCAGATGAACAGGACTCAAACTTAAATTCCCCACAACTTAGAGGGCACCTTGGAGGGCGTGGTGCTAGAATTAGTTTCCAGGACGATTTGAGCAAAGGTCAAATGGTCAAATGATACATTAGTGATGCAAGAGGTAAGTATATGTCTACCATGTGAATTACAATGTAACAAGGGCTGTGCTGTGGACACAGAAGAAATGAAGCAGCTCAAGGGAACTGTGTGATATAACTAGTGAGTCTAGAACATGTAGGTTGCTGCTGCTGGCAAGAAATTGTTAGTTGTATAGATGCTACACTTCACCAGTTTACTATAATTAGTTAAGTCTTAAGCACATACTGTCAGGACAGTGAGGGACATTATATTTGTGACAAAGACTCCAATCAGCCAATTACCTAGAAAGAGAGGTGACTGAAAGTTTAATTTATCCTAATCCTGTTAGATTTCTCCTATGTGATAAGTTTCAATTTATAAGTAGTGAGTAGTACAGCTTTGACTGCCTTTCACTTTTGCCATACATTCAATTCTAGTAAGTGTCAAGGTAACTATTATTATTCATGCCTGCTTATACTATACTGTATGAAGAGGATTCTACAAAGCAATGCTTTGATGCCAAGTTTGTTGCCATCTTTCAAGTCAGGACCACTACTGGCTCATAAATCAAAATGATAGGTATCTCTTCAGAATAAAGATAAGACTGGTATATCAGCTCAGGGTCTTTAACTGGATGTAGATATGGACGGAGCTAAATAGACAGAAGTCTAGTTTTTGACAAATAGATGAGACATTTCCTAATATAGCCATTAGAGGATTCTTTTTTGTTAAATTACGTTGTGACAGACAACTTAAATGTTATTTCATATTCAACACAGTGCAACAAGAGACAGAAAAAACTGCTGTGGCAGTTCGGATATCTCCTGGACTCTCTGCAAACTGTAGCAGATGACAAATACCAATTTGTGATTACTTTCTAATCCCTCACAAGCCTTAGAGAATTGCCAAGAATGATACAAAGACAGATTACTGTGTGACCTTGGCAGAACAACCACACTACAAAACGTTCAAAACGTTTCATCTCCTTCTAAACAACAGCCCCTTGTTCTAAATAAGATTTTCACACCATACAACCACCCTATCTGTTTTTAAGTTTCACAACAGCATATTCCAATACAGCAAACAACATTGCACTCTTTTTAAGAACTTCAGCTGATATTATCAAAGTACACACACTAGAAATAATTAAATCATTTTAAATTTTGACTTAGACATCCAGATTATTCAAGGACTCAACTATTATTCTGCCACAGAATTATCTCCTCAATCGATAAAAACAAGTTATGCCACCGGATAAAGAACAGACCTCATAAACCCTCTCTAGCCAAACAGACAGACAAAGCTCATGATAAAACCATTCGCTTGTCATACAGATCAACCAATCAGTGATTGTACTTCAAATGTTAATCCATGGACTTAATCAAATGTAGAAAAAGCTGCAATACCCTGCTTACCAACACAGGCAGCCAGGGATGAACTGGTTTACGTAAATTTCTTTGCTTGCGCACAAAGTGTCCAGTACTTAGGGGGCCTCTTGTGACTGTCATTTCTCACAAATCAGAACCTGTGATGATTAGCAATGGAAGCAAAACCTCGTTGTAAGCTTAACTCCATCCTGGCCAATAAAACACAGCCTTAGAGACAGTTTCTGTATCAAGAATGCTGGTGGAATTTAATTTAAGAAGCCACTCGGGTAACTTCCCGTGATGAATGCAAACCATTTTCATCTCGCATATCAGAAACCTCTCTGCATTATCGATCTGTCACGGGTCTCGTTTCGCGTACGTTTCAATTACTGACGGTGCTTTTAAGGTTCTTCAAGGCGGTAGGCAGTCAATGATATTTGGTTATGCAGTATGCTACTGCTTGTAATATTAGACACTCATTTGTTACATTAAACATTTTCATGGGCATATTTACAAAGTCCAAACAATACAAACCATTCCTGCATTTGACTGATGAGGCACAATCAAGGTTTGAGGTGTAGGGAATCCAATGACAAAATTCCAATACAATTTGCTCTTATAGTATTATATATGCGATAGTAATATTCTGAGCTGTCATTTCCCTCCACTTGGATGGGTTGAATTTAATGGTTCATTAAATTCTTAATACTACAGAGCAGAGACTGGCAAGTAATGGTGAGAATTTATACTCACAAATCTAAATTAGTCTTTAAAGCAGGCTACTGGACTTGGTTCAATACTTGCAGCAAAATTATACATACTAAAGCAGTTTCTGGCATTACACTAGGACATTTTTTTTTTCAATTCTTGTTGTAAGACTGTAGCAACTGCAAACAATTCATTATTTGTCAAAAAAAAAAAATCCCCAAAATATCTGGTTTGCAGTGGACTTCTGAATCTGCTTATATTTCACACAAAATTAGCAAATTCTTTGAATGACTTGCTAAAAACTCAGAATTTAATACCATGATTAACTTGCTAGTTAGTATTCAATCAGAGACTTCAAGAAGGAGAAAACATTTACTTACACCAACTGTTATCATATTACCAACAGTACTCTGCATGGTGTGTGAAAAGTCACAGAGTCGGCAACAAAAGTAAAAAGAAAAACGTCTTAAGCACAAGCCAGTTCTACTCACGAACACACCAGACAATAATGAGTTATTTAAATGCATAGATATTAAAGATGATGTACTTCTGAAAAGATCTCTTCAATTTTTAGAACAGTACTTGACTACCCTGAGACCTAATAATCAAGATTTACTGTATCTGCATAAATTGCTCTTCATTCCACTTGTGTGGCAATTTGACCGTTTTGTGTACAATGAGATGCGATACTAGATAAATTATTCCCTGTTAATGTGTGAAGCAAAATGCCATATTATGAGTTCACAACCAACTCATCGCCTTATATAGGTCACACTTTTGGGTACCCCGGTACAAGATGACTGTGGACTAAAGGTACCTTGGACAGCATTTTGGACCTGTCACAAACACTAGTAAATACGTAGTTTATGTTCACATTTTACAGGTTAACTTTAAGCCTCTTTTGGCCAGAGCAACTGCTTGTAACAATAAGAACTGTCAGACTCAGGAACCTGATAAAACTACCCTACCCCAACAGACTTGTGTGTCCAAATAGTCCCTTCTGTGCAAAGAGCAAATATGTACAGTATACATGCATGTCAGGCAAATTTGCTGATGGGCATACATAGTTGTGCAGTGATATTTGAACAGTTTCAGCCTTTTAAATTAACAATCAACAAAATCTGGGTTGGAACCATTTGAATTGAGGGATGTTATTTATTGCTATTGCTTGCATTTTCTTCCATTGACTGAAGTGGGATTTTAGAAACTGTTATAGCCTGTAGATATTAAAAGGTCTCTATTTTGCTAGGGTGAGCATCAAATTTATAGCTGCTAAAGCTTAAGTAAGTAGAGAAAAGAAAGTAACACTTGAGGCATCAAAAGCCATGAGTAAAGTAAGTGTAGTAATTAATCGTGAGTTGATCAGTATCATGAGTCCATCAATGGAGTTCTAAATGCCAGTGCAGCATGTAAACAGTTCAGGTGACCTCAATGTAAGCATGAACTGTGATGTACACTTTTCAAACACCACCAAAAACAATTGTTACACTCTTCATTTTGATTTTCAAAGCAAATATGATATAAATGTTATCAAACTAGTGGTGCAAATTATCTTTCTGTTGAAGCTTCCATCACAATTTTGCAAGAAAAGACAACATTCTCTTTGTTGATGACATTTTAAATGTGGTAATTAATTGTATTTATGTGCTCTTTTTTGGTAGCGATTGACTCAAGATTCCTCTACAGACATTGTGTTGTGTACTGCCACCTTCATTTCAAAATTTATTTTCTACAGATTACTTACTCAATACAACACCAACATATTGCACAATGCGGAAGACACATACGGTAACAAGATATTAGTGCAAAAGTTTATTGATTTTGGTAAATGTTTTAATGTTTTTGTGGTCACAATCTTCGTTAAGTGATCGAATCATGACTATCCCGGTATAAAGTAATTTTAGACACAGGTATTATGAATACAGCATAGTAGCACGGTTGCATGGCCAGATGACCTATGCAAACTCAAAACTGAAAGTATCCTTCCAATAAAGACACTACAAAGTTAAGCATGAGAAGCATGGTTTGTGGGATGCAACTCCAAGCAAAGATCTTTCCGATAGTATGTTGCCAATACAGATGCAACCCACAAATTCAATGTATGTCTGATCAAATAAAAATTAATCAGAATGCAGAAATGCATTGTGGTTTCGATGATCTATCAGAGAGAATTTTTTTTTCTGAATCTGANNAAATGATAGGGTTCCTCTACTCAAAATGCTACAGCTACATACCAAACATGAAATCTCTACAAGCTTCCTTTCATGAGATATCGTGTTTTCAAGGTTTTCACAACTTGAACCCTGATGACCCCAAATAACCTTTGACCTCCACCAGAAACAATAGGGTTCCTATACTTAGTGTGGTTCACCTACATACCAAATATGAGATCTCTCCAAGCTTCCCTTCTTCAGATACTGGGTTTAAAAGGTTTTCACAATTTGACCCCTGTTGACCCCAAATGACCTTTGACCTCCACCAAAAACAATAGGGGTCTCCAACTCAATGTGATACACCTACATACTAAATATAAGATATGTCCAAACTTCCCTTCTCAAGATATCGTGTTTACAATGTTTTCACAATTTGACCCCTGTTGACCCCAAATGACCTTTGACTTCCACCAACAATGATAGTCTCCTTTTTCTCAATATGGTACACCTANNAGGTAGGGCGTCACGGACATACAGACACACACACGACACACACACATACATACACACACACATATGCATGATTACAAAGGTTACGATTATCATCAAAACCAAAAACTAAATTAAAAATAAAATTCAAATCTAACTATTATGAATCTGTCAGGAAATGACATCGACTATTAATGTTTTCAACTCTACCTCCCTTTATGGTATGTCTAACACATTCAGCAGTTTGGGAATGTGATCTATGTACTATATTCCAGTATCTAATCTTGCCTAAATGGCAAAATAATAAAACATCCTACCCTGTATCGCTGTTTTTGCTTTTTCTATACTTCACTCTTGGCTTTCAACCAAAGGGGCTTTCTTTTCTTCAAAAATATTAAAACCAGCACTGATGTGATCAAATACTGTATAATTCCAGAGGAATACTGTATCAAACCTCTCTCTTTGATGAAATTATCCTCTCCTGCTTCCCCGATTCCTGAAATAAAGAGGCACTTCCTGTCATGTCTTGACTGTCAAAGCACAGCATGACATGGAAAGCAATGGGGCCTTCTCTGAAGTAAGCAAGACAACTTGCCCTACATCTTGAATACACACTGTGTTAACAACTTTGTGTATTTAGCTTTACATCTAGTGGTGACTACTATGAAGACACATGTTAATCTGAGGCATCTTAATTACAAAGAGGGGAAACTCCTGGGGTTTGTGTGATACATGAATAAGCAAAACTTCGTTTCATTACGAGGAATGCTGATAATTTATTCTTGTGACAAAATTTACGGAGATCATCTAAATTACTGTAATAAACAGAAAACAATGCTGTACATACACAAGACTTTTCAGTACAGTATTTCTTCACATGGGGCATATTAAAAAAGTAGAAAGGTAAGTGAAGAGTAGGAAAGAGTACACAAATTCTGGCCAAACAACTTTCCTCAGATGACTGAAAAAAAAATTCCAAACTCATATCTTGGTTATATTTATATTTTTGGTTGATTAAGCACTCAAGTTGTTAAGAATTTTTACTCTCAAGTCAGTATACTGCTCTTTGAGGGAAGCAATTTGTGGCTCATTTGGAGAAAAGGTGCACACAAAATGATTTTATGTTTTTATGGCAATTCCTGACAGCTATTGCAAAATAATTTAAAATTAATTGATGTTGCAATGCTTAAAACATTCAACAGATAGAATATGTTGAAGTTGGGAATATTATATGACCCTTTACTTTATGGAAGCAAAATGTCTTAATTCTCTCCTAATATCAAGAAGTAGTAATAATCCAATGCACATTCATATGAATATTCATTCACTATTTGACAAAACAGCGCCATTTTCACCCATCTCTCTGGAAAAAGTAAAAGAAATATACGTTGAAGGACAACAATAAAAATGTCTTTCTACATCTTTTAAAAGTTTAGATCAGGGGTGGGCAGTCTATGCTCCACCAGTGACTTTTTTTTAAGGCCAACCAGATGTCTCAAAAACAAAAACAAAAAATTTCAGCACCAGATTTCCCACTGAATCTACCAGGTAGGCCTATACTTCCCTTTACTGTACTTAGCAACTATACTCTAGCCTACATTGAGACTATGTTTCTGTGAATTAAGATTTTTATTGCTTGAAAGTCCTCAGAATTAAAGCTTTGACATAAGCAACGGGTCATTGGTCAAGTGCAGCCCGGACAATTTTTTATTCTCTCTGGCCCATTCAATCAAAAAGGTTGCCCATCACTGGTTTAGATTAGATTCGACTTCACAAGCGAAGAAGTAGTGCGCCTATCTTTCACAAAACAGACTCGCAATCATAACGTGCCAAATACCTGCAAAAACTGCTTGTAATCATTCAATGTAGTCAACATTGTGAGGTTAATTTTACAGAACACTTTGATGGACATCAATGAGTGTCATCTTCAAACATTTATGTCATCATAAGAGATCATGTCTTGGCTCATTGAGTTAAACTATCTGGGCATACCATGTACATCAATAGCAGCAGCAATCTCTGACATCAAGGAAACAACTTCTAAAGCTCTTTCCTTACGATTCACATGTCAACTGAAAATCCAGTGTCACAATGTGAGAGTGATTGTATGAGCATATGTGACCTATCAATTAAAACAAATAAAATGATCCTGAGCCTGAAGTCTCAGGGGCTTTCCAGGTTAGCATTTGCTCAGTGCACTAAGTACTGACACAGGCTGCTTTGAAGCAACACATTACAAATCTGGATAACTTGCATACTTGACATTCATTCCTGCCAATCAGAGTCAATGTCTTGTCAAATTACTGACAAAGACAACAATTAGAGATTGCCGATAGCGCAACTAGTTTTGCTTAATTACAGTAGTTCTGTAGAGTCAGAGGTAGGCCTCTTAGGGATTCATCCTCTTCAGTAGTTGATCACTGCAGTATTTACAGTTATATCTTGTATCTTACAGGCTTGTATAATACTGAGACCATTCTTCCTCAAAGGTCTGGAAACCAGCCATCCACTTATACAGTATACAAGATTGTTAGCTTAGTGTACATTACAGTGTAGGATGTAATTCAATACACAACTTGCCAATGATGCTAATGCAACCTTTTATTACTAGAGGCTATGATTGTGTAAAAAAGACCTTAAAATTTGAAAGGTTTGGCCTAGCTAGATATAGGGTAGCTAAACCATGCTAGAATACTAAAATGTATCGATTCATTCATTACAGGAGTAATCTAGTTCATTAGTCCAAAAGACTGCGACCAGAAGTCCAATGACTTTGATATTCCTTGCCAATATCAACGAAAAACAAAGAACAACACATACCAATTTTACAGTTGAAACACCTTACTCATTGTGAGATACCATGTCTAAAAGGTTGCAAACTATGAACTCTGCTGACCTAACATGACCTCTGAAGAGATCATCAAGGGCATTTGGTGACCCTCAAATTACCTTTGACCTATGTGAAAAACAGAACAGGTCATCTACTCACAATGAACTACATGCACACCAACTTGAAGTTCAGGCACCTTTCCTTTCATGTGATAAAATGTTTACAAGTCAGGGCATCAAAAGTATGTATGTATGCATTCATGACCACAAGCACACACACACACGCCATTACAACAATCCCTTGCCCTCAGCAAGGAATCCAAAATGCATCCATCATTTCTTGCAACTTCATGTACTGAACAGAATACACAGTACCAGGGCTAAATAGCCATTGAAAGGCAAATAGTCCATTTAAATCAATCATGGGAATACTGTAGTCTGATAAATTGCTAACTCAAAATTGAATGACAGATTACATGGAACGATACTAACATTATATACACAGTCATCTGAGCATGGCAATTAGAATATTCACAGCCAAAGCGAACGGCAATGTTGTTTCCCTGTGCCCATATTGCAATGAGAAAGGTAATGTTGGAAGTCTCAAAGGTAAAGTCTCCAAATATAGGTCTATGTATTGTAAACGTCACCACTGTGTTATGTCATATCAGGCTTTGATCTAATGGAGTGGAAAGAGTTGATCCTGTTTATTTGATGTGGATATTCAAATTCATGATGTCACAGTGATGAATATTCATACCCAATCTGAGTCAAACTGCCCTGAAAAGGCGAATGTTCAACATTTTACATCACAGGTGTGCACTTTGTGGTATTAAAACATACATGTGCATTTATTTGTACAAAGTTTGCATTTTTGGATGTGCATACCTGCAAGATGGCAAAAATCTGAAAGAGGAAGCTTTTAGCCCAAATGAGACAGACAATATACACCATGTAAATAATATGGTTAGATATGTAAGTTATTGACACGAAAGCAAGAATTTCTAGCACAAAGTCCCATTGAAAACAGAAACTCAATTTAAAGGCAAATAGGGTGCTTGTTTTAGAGAAAACATCCATATTTTTGAAACCAATGTTCGTGGACGTGAAATGATAGATTTTTCAAAATAAGGAAGCACAGTAGCCTTCTTTTCAAGAAATAAGCCCCTCATAGAAATTCAGTTATTTGTTACTCAACAATAATTTGTTCACCCGAACTTTTCAAAATTCAAATGATGCATCTTCTATTACTCATCACATGCATAATGTTTTGAGAAGATGGAACTTTGGTAGATGTTTATTGATGAGATTGAATGGTTTAGCAATGATTACTGCTATTCTCTTTTGCATGTCATGTCGGTGTATTCTAAATGCCCTATTTCCCTTTAAAGTTTGATCCTTTGCTCAATATATATCTTTTGCATTTTAGCTAAAGTGACACTGTGGGTCAAATGAAATATCATTTTATTGATTAAACAGAGAAGAAGTTAAAGGTGCTCCCCAAAAAATGAATCACTATGTATCAGAGAAAAGATACCTTCATGCCACAGAGCTTTTAACGAAGACCATCGCTCATCTTGAAGGAGATCTGAAGGGTGTTGAAGCCCTCACTGAAATAGGACTGGAAATGAAAAGCAGAAAGGAGGTAAGTGAGAAGCAGTCTTAGAGTAAGATATCTGAACCAAAGGGAATTAAACCTGAGGGTTTGCACCATGTCTTGAAAACCTTGAAAGTACTTGTATTTTTAATCTGTCTTTTTTAAGACCTTAGAAGTCCTTGAATTTGTACAAATTATATCAAAGTCCTTGAAAAGTGTTTGAATTTTAGTGGTAGAAAATACTATGTTACATTTTAACTTAGTTATCACCAACTAGTGTATGAACCAGAACCATGTATTGTTCCCTGCCAACCTCAAGTTTGCATAAGAAATTTTTAAAGATGTTTTTTTGAATGTTTTAAAAGTGATTTGATGTCCTTGAAAAAGAAAAGTTATGACTTGAAATGTGATTGATTTTATCTGCAGAGAAGTGTAGGAACCATTAACCCAGTGGTTAGTCCTATCCAAATGGTAATGTAGAATGTATTTACTCTGTTGTGAACATTTGCAAATTTGCCATGAATGCGACTGATCACATGAGAACTTTTGCAGTCTCCTGCTGGGTGGGTACTTGATCCCTGGATTTTTCTTTGCCTTTAATGTCACGCAGACATTATACAGGACACTGCTTGAAGAATTGAACAGCCAGCTGTATGAGAAGTCGTCCCGCACTTTTCAGACAACATTCGGGAGAGGAGGATCCGTGCGGAGCTCCGGTCAGGACATTTCTCCGAGAATTTTACAGAAGCAGGCTTTGATGGATCTGGCAGCTGGCAGGAGGGGCTCAAAACGAGCGTACAAACGTAAGGACTGTACGATATATATGAGAAAGTTAAGAATGTTTGATTACATCTGTCTAGAAATCTGAAAGTTGTCTCCAAGTGTATTCCAAAGTGATTGAGTCTTCAGACCTTGTTTGGTAAAGTTCTGGTAAAGTTAAATATCTNNTGTTTATTGATGAGATTGAATGGACCATTTAACAATGACTACTGCTATTTTTTTTTGTATGTCATGTCCGTGTATTCTAAACCCCCTACCATTTGAACTTTGCTTACAAGTGGAACCTACCATCATCAAACAAACTTTGAATTTGAAATAGCCAACTGTCTACAACAAAATCTGTTTTTTAATTAAATTTATTCAGATAGTTCTTCACAACTTAAACATCCTACTTTTGAAATGTGCAGTATCTGTCTTGAAACAAATTGGTAACTGATTACTTTACTCTCCTTGAAACTACCTAACTTATTAAAAGCAAGGTCAAAAATTTCCAATTAGGTTGATGAAACTGATATGATATTGATCTGATTTCAACTGCTGTTAAGTATCAACTACAGGAAAGAATTTGTAATCAGTTAACTCCAGTTGATCTCAAAAAGTGTTTCTGTGGATTTACAGATAAAAATTTATTTGATATGATTTGAATTAAAGGATTTGTTAGTATTTTCTTTAACTTTCAATGCAGCTTTGCTCTCCAAATCTGTGTTCCATACCACATTCGCCATTTTAATCATTAGCAATTACTGGTAACATTTACAAGACATTTCAGAATTTAGTGTTCACCCTATAGTGTTTTCATGATTATCGGTTACCCAAGTGGCATTTTATTACCCAAATCCAAAATTATTACCCAATTCCTTCACAAAGTGAAAAACGATACAACCTCCATGTGCACAGATTCTGATTGTGATTATTTGGTAAAGAGAACACGACATACTACAGGTATAAAACTGGCAATGACCTTCATTGACGAAAACAAAGTTTTTCCCTTGTTCCAGATGTATTCTGTTGAATATCACATCAGTCGAAGGATCACCAATTCGCTCCTTCAGAATAAAGCAAAATCCCATTTTAAACCTTTTTTCCTTAATGCCATGCAATCCAATTTCAGGAAAATTTAGTAGCATGTTTAAAAGGTCTGTAACCACAGCCGACTGTACAAGCCATGAAAAGGCAAAAATTCCAAAACTTTTCTGGTTTGGTTATTTACAAGCAACCTCACTTAGATAAAAAACGCACGGGGACTCCACACTCCTAGCACATAGGATGGCAGCATGGGAAGGAGGCGCTAGTCCATTATTAGACCGGAGGGAGCCAAGGGCGGTGTTAAAGGTTACCAGTGCTCTTAGCACAGTAGATGGGAGTGCAGTTGTTGTGTTGAGACAGGTAAGTGCAGAGTGAAGTAAACAGGGTTTTCTTCCATTCCAGCTTTTCTTCAACTGCAGCAAAGATGAAAATCCTTTCCAGTAGACGCGAGTTTCATCACAAAAAATTTGCTAATAGAGCTTCACAACTCAAAATCTTGCAGAAAACTTCCCAATCAAATTATAAGCCACTGCATGCACTTTTGAAGTTAAAATGTACAAAAGGGTCTTGTAAAAATGGACAGGATCATGCAGAATGTTATGAAAGTGTTTTGTAAAAATGTGTTCACAATGATAGCACACAGGTCATTGTGTCCTTCATGAACAGTGACGCCCCAAAAAAGATGGTCATGAATAAAGGATCAACTTCTCACTACCAGTCTTATTTTCAAGTCTCAATTTCATTTGAAAGCCCTGCTTTCTAAGAAAAAAAGGCATCTGTGGTTGTTAGGATCAGATCTATGGATTAATCCTCATCATGTGAGAGAAAGGATTCCAAGAAGATACTTTTGCTACATGAACCCTGATAACTTGATCATGCTTTCATTGTATTTTGGACAGCACACAGGTCTTTAGGAGAATGGATTTAAAGCAAGTCCAAGCATTTTCTGATCACCACAGTGATCCTTCAATTGCGAAGAAAATATCTTTCATTTGCAAAAAGAATGTCTGCAAGCTTATCACCGTGACACTTCAATAGCCTGCAGAGTGCATCAGATTACTATTTTCAACCACTCGGGTTTTGACTTTTGCTATATATCCCATTGCGTAGTCCATGACAATGAAAAGGATCAATTAGCAGAATGCTTGTAGGTTCCAACATGCTCCATTGGGGAGGCTAACGAAAACCACAACAAAGCAGCTGATTCTAGGGAATTATTTGATGGAATTCAATTCACTGATAATAAAAATAACAAGCTAATTGTTCACTTTGCTGCATTTTGTTGACACACTGGTGTACTACGATTAAAGTGGAGCTAAAACTGCAGGCATTTTACCAAAATGGAAAGGGCATCTTTAGTGAACTACTTGATAACACTTGGTAGGGAAGTCAAGGGAACATGCTAAATCCACTCACTATATGACCCTTGCAGAAGTGCATTGTAACATATCACTTGATCATTTATTTAGCACCACGAGAGCATTGTAATGCATATTATTCAATACAACTATGTACACAGATACAAGCTCAAAGTCTAGCTATTTGATATTCTGAAATATTAATGTACAATCATACAACCAGGAAACATGACTTTGCAATCATGTTTAAGATAGCCATGTTTCAAATACATAAATAACTTGTCAAGAGAGTTAATATTTTCTTTAGCTATAAACAATAACAATGATGGAAACAGTTCAAAATGTACACACTGTACTTGACCCTCTCAAAGCACAAAGAGTCAAAATAAAGAAAAACTTTTGCTAAGAGTTAACACTGCTTTCAAGGTGGGTTATCAAGGATATCTAATGGAAGAGAGCATTGTGCTTTAGCATATAGATGACCACATGTGACACCTCATGTCAGGTCAATCTAGGCAAGTTACAAGCAACGAGTTAAATCCATCTCGAAATGATATGATGAGGATGTTACAGGGTAGATGACCGAACAATTCTTTTTGCTCCACGAATTTCTCAAACTTGACGGACCACAATAAAAGGCTATCCATCGCACAAACACAAATTAGATCTTCCTACAATATCAAGCCAAATGACACTCAGAAATTTATCCACACTTTACCTCTGTATTATACATTGCACTTGAAGCAAAATATACCTGAATTGTTGGCATGCATGCAAGGTCCTTGCACTCTTATCTTTCACAAGTTTGTCTCACGTCACACAAAATATGCCTTTGCATATTTGCAGAATTTATTTTATCTGTGAACAAATAATTGCTGTCAAGGGCCTTATTCGAACATCACCTTATCTGCGCATTCTTCCACATATTTCAACACGAACAGCATCATTACATTGAAGCTGTTTAAGAAACACATTTGAGATAAAGTAAACAGAAAGGTGTACCGAACAACGAAACAGGATTTTTGCAGCTACAATTCAGTACAGATAGCAGAACTCATTCAACCAACAGAGGAAGGGGAGGAGCAGAAATGTTGCTCATTACATTGAAGTGTTCCTTTGATGAGAAATAAGAATAAAATAATAAATCATGAACGTGTTCTATCATTGAAAGTCCTTGATTGTAATCATTACCTTTACAGGTGCAGAGAGCACAACAAACTTCTTTCAACAAACCATTTGCAATGTAAACAGTGCTCTAAGCGATAAGACAAAAGGGCACATATATACAGAACAATAAAAAAAAAACAGTCAAATTGCTTTCAGAGTGCACAAGAAGACAGACAGGAGACCCTCCTAAAAGGTGTCACAAAGTGGCAGGGAAAAGAGGACTATTAAAGAAGTAAAGGACATAAGGAAAAGTAGAAACTAATGTTTTTGTTTTCGGGCTAATGGCGCACTCTGAGACAGAATTTATCATTGGCAGGTCATTTTTTACCACAGATTTGTCTAAGAGGAGATAAAGCTTAACCTGCTTTGAAAGAAGAACAACTATCCTCCTTTAAACTTGAAGGACAATCTGAAGAAGTGATACTTTGTAAGAAATATATTATGAAATCTGTGTAATTGTCATCCAAATGAGTCAAAAACATGCATTCTCTAAAGATTACTACAACTTACAAGATTGGCTTGAAGAAAAGTCCTTGTTACCAAAATAGCCCCTTAATCAAAAACTCCCTCAATGTCTTTGGATGAGTAATTCAATTTGATTTATGTTGACAATGAGACACACTTGTATGTCAAAACTTATTGCCAGACTGCTTGTTAGGTAATTGAAGCTTAAACTGATGGTGTTTTTTGACAAGAAGTCAAAAATTAAACTATCAAATGTATTTCCAGTAAATGATCTCCCTTTGGTAAAAATTAATGTTTTTGGCTCATTCGAGAACTACACAAATCGTACAATATATGTAAAGTATCAAGAGCCTTTCTCATTATACTACAGAACCACCTTACATTTCCTACACTTTGCATTTGGGCCAGAGACACATTTGACAATTTGACATATTAACTATTTACTGACACAAGACAACATCTATTCCTTTACAACCCGCCCCCCTCATTTCTCCTCAAGAGGACAACACTGGCAACCATTGTTAATTCAAGCACTCTTCCTTGCATGGACTCAACTTTTAGTACTACTCCTTTCACAGCACCCAAAAGAAGAATTTTGAATGCACTCTGACCTTACACAGTAAACTCCCACTGAGACTGTTTTTGAACAATTTTGCCTAGAGAGCAATTATTTGTGCTTCAGTACATCCAAGAGGAGTACTTTGTGGATGGCATGCTACACGATTGAAAGGTAAACACTGATGCTGTCACAGAAAAGGACAAAACATGGTGAATAATTCTTTATCTACAAATATGGAGTCATTTTTAAACCAATAGCAGTTCTAAGGCGTAAAAACACACATCGATAGAGCAGCATAATGCACACCGTGTCTCGGTAAATACTTCCCCATGTACAGAGGGCTCCATCACCTGTGAGGCTACGACATATCAATTTCTACCTTTGTTACTGAGATTATCCACACAATCAAATGCAGATTATGTAACTGGCAAAGACTGGCATCTCAACTGACCGACTCCCTGTATCTCTGAAGATACTTTTAAAAGTATTACAACCTCTTCAAGGTCTCCTTCACTCTAGTACTGCTACTTCCCATAACTTTGTTTCACTATCTAACACACTCCACACATAAACTTATTCTCATTCACCGCCATTTTTTTATGGCAATTTTTTTTCAGAAGTCTTTATATCCAATGCAATGTGTCTCAGGCATTTACCCTGATGATACTATCAATGATGGTGCCATATTTGATTTTGAATCAAGAGATGCCCCGAGGTACAGTACTACTGAAGTTTGCAACAAGATGCACACTCACCAGGAACATCCAACTGTGGCTTGCCTATGTACTATGACACAGAAAGATAATACTGATAAGTATGTATGTAAAATGGCACAGGATGAGGGCAAGTATAGACCATGAAAAAAGGTTGCAAGTTGTGTTGTGACAACTAAGAGTTAAGAAAATCCTAAACCATGCTGCTACATTACATCATGTCTGGTCCACATGAGTACCTGAACGAAATCCCTGTGAACTTTACTTACACACAGCAAACTGTCACAACTTTTTCAACAGTGTTGCTACAGCTGAAGTGTCCATGTAATAGGTATAATGGTGTTAATTACAGAAAAAAAATAATCATCAACCTCCAAATCTGTACAGTGGCAAAATTATTAGCCACTTCATTGTTGTAGATGTATATACATTGAGGAATATCTTTTTTCGATATCTGTTCATAATGTATAGTACACATTTGCCCAAAGTAGAGGCTGAAAAATTCCCATAATCACAACTACAAATGAAAGCCTGCTAGTCAAATATAGATCACGCACAGATCGTGTTCGACCAATAGTCTGCTAAATAATCGGCACCAGGCCGATTATCAGACAATCGGTATATAATCAGCTCGGCAAAATTCAGACTGTTACCGATTGCATGTAACCGAATATTACCGCTTTCAAAATCCCACTACTTTTACGTAATCTTTACTGACAAAAATCCATCTTTTCTACACACCATAAGTCATGTAAAATAAAATGAGAAAAACGTGTTCCCATTTACTTTCACTTTCCAAAGGTTTTAAAATCATGTTCATTCGTTAAAGTATAGGCTACTTACTACACTACTATTGACAATATGACTTAGGCCTATACAAAACCACATACAGTTAAGCATCACCAACTTACAGGGTATGCTAGTGTCATCATTCATTAACATACATAGTGATACTGACTACTTGATACTATTGTAACATTGTGGAATGAAAGTGATGTACATTGATTATATTTTTTACCACTGATTCTTTGTTTTTATGTATAATCTTTACTATTGGGCTATATTATGCGAATCTTTTTTTCTACGTACGCCTAGGCTGCCTGTGAGACTGAAGATGAGACATCACAAGAATACAGAGCACAAGGAATTCACAGACATATTTGCATCATGGTAACTTAGTTTGCATTTCATTTCATACCTGAAGTTCCTGACAAGGATTAAAACAAAGACTTCTGCAACTCTTATTTTGTGCTCATGTAAGAAAATGTGTCAAAAGTGGATCACACAGATGTAAGGTGTAAGCTTTGGAAGTATTCCTTTGTTCAACCACGGGTGAAACAAAAGCATGCTGCTCTACACTGTATACAGCTGCAATAAAATATGTTGTCATAAAATGATTTTCTGCAAAAAAAGAAGCAAAACCATATGCACAATGTTTCACAGCTTACTTTGTATTTCCCTTTCAAGTTACCCGATTTTTGTAAAATTCCTATCACAGAGTACTTGAGAATCCATAGAAAAGGTCTGTAAGTCTAAGTTTTGGAGTTTTCCCCAACTCACAGTCGAACTGCCAGTTTCGCCTTGGTATAGCGTATGAAGTCCATGTCAGCATGACTTCATCTTTAGGTTTTCTTTTTTTTTTTAATTTGACCCCAGTACACCTGAACTGACACATCATCCCCACCAAAACAAAAGATTTCTTGCACTCAGTGTGGAATAGTGTATACCTACATACATCTAGATAAATGTAAGTTTCTTTTCTAGTGATAATGTATTTTGTTTATGGTTATGTAATTTGATAACTGCTGACCCCAAATAACATTTGACCACTACAGATGGCTTTTTCTACTGAGGCCCAACTAAATGCCATACAAGATCAGTTCAATTCTACCGTCTTGTAATTTTATGTTTACAAGAATTTTGAAACTTGGCTGTTGCTGAAACAAAAAGACTTTGACCACCATCGACAATAAAAGGGATATTTTATTCAGTGACCTCACCTTAAATACAAATTGTGAAATTTTGCTGTACAAAATGACTGCTATCAAAGCCAAAAATACAGAATACTACAATACCAATTGTTTTCTTACTTTCCTTTTCTCAATGGCTAGACTTATGATAGCACAAAATTTTTACTGTTAGGGTACGTTTCACATGACCAGCCAGGAAAGTCAGTACCTTAATGTCGCACACAGTTCATACTCAAGTGACAGTCCTGTCAATTATCACCCCTAATTTTTTACATTTGCAATGAGGTAATTGTTCAGACTTTCAAATGGGGGAGGGCCCGGAGTGGTAAATATTTTGAGACCATGCAGATCTCAAGCAGAATTTCTAAAGCCATTGATCAAATCAGAATTTGAATTGTACAGATTAGTAGGCCCATAATGCAAGTGTGCCCATGGCCCAGCAGCAGTCTAAAGAACTGTGTAGGCCTACCACATGACAAGGACAAATTAAATTTGGATATGGCAATCATTTTTTATCTTAGTTGACTCCATTGGACAACCAGCTGAAATGCTTAAATTTCAACACTGTTTCAACATCAGTAGTAAATAATCAGGTTGGAAAAGACAACTTCAGAACTTCCAAAAACTTTGGGTAGCATGCACGCATACACTTAGTTCATAAAAACTTCAATGCTTCCCAACCTTTTTGACTCTACAAACCTAACTTGTAAAAGGTTTTCCCTTGGTATCTCTTCTCTCCTCATAAGAACTACCCACAACCAATAATTACTAATTATCCACAAGTACAATGATTACAGATAAAAGTGTACTAAGACCTTCAAATATTGTTTTGAACAGTCCTTCCCAGGTACCCCTGTGTTGTTTGCTGGTACCGCTAAGGGTTGCTAGTACCCCAGTCCTGGTTGGGAACCAAGGAACAGATGTTTCAGACTTACAATGATGTAAGCAAATTTCAGGTTTTTATGAGTGGGTGAGGGAGGTGAGGGTGGGGGGTGAGACGCATGATAATTCTGCTGGTGTAATTAACATACAACAGGCTGGGACAAGCGAGCATATATCAAAGGAATGAAAGCATTACAAGAAGTACTCCCCAGAAGCATAAACTTTACCAATAAACTGGCCCTCCTACCTATCATTTACCTACCTATTTATCTCTCTTCAAGCTAACACAATTACAGTAACATAGGACAACATTATAGTCAGTGACCTCTGACATATAGCCAGCAACACAATCCCTAATACTACTGAAATTAGTAGCTCAATGCTTACACAGCTGGAAGCATAACTTAGCTCTTCTTCCATTTAAAAGAAAATAAAAACTTTAATTGGTCTCCACCTAGACATTGGATATACACTGTAAACAGCTTAAGCCTAACTACTGTTGCTGAAGTCACTAGAAACTTTAATTGTAATTTCTTTTCAAAGTTGATGAATTTTGTTCATCATTTTTTTGCAAAATCTAGATCTATACAGCTCAGTCAGCACAATAAGTAGTAAACACCTCCAAATTTGTGTAGCAGATCAACCAGTTTGCATGGCCCTTTTACATACTTATCGTATAAATTATTCATTAGGCTACATCATGAGCTCTTAGCTATCTAAAGCAGTTTGAATTCTGAGCAAGTCATTTCAGTCTTTTTTGCACCCACTTGTAAGTCCTACAATTTGAAACATTTGAGTGCAATTTCTGCTGATTCTTGGTGGGCTATGCTACATCTCTGTGGCCATAGCCCAGCTTGTCAAATATGAAACTTAACTTCTGCATAACATGGCCTCATAGACCTAGTCTGATGTAAAATATCATCTGCAATATTAAGGTTGTTGTGTACCACTGCTGTTTTGTTGAACTGTAATACTTTCCCAAGTACACAGATCATTTCAAAATGCGAAACTACAGACCTATCAACTCTCCCAGTTTTACCAGACATGTGTACTCCCTGTTTTTTTTTCCAGAATATGGCAAGAAAACATGAAAAGTTTGCTCGACCTTTGTGCTGTGGTCTCTAAAATGGCTTACCTTGGCTCATTAATTCTATATATATTTGACCTATGTTTAGTGTATACTTAATGCTAGGATGGCCTGTGTCAGTGTGTTGCGTATAGATCTACACTGTAGCACTAGCAAGAAGTAACACAGTTGGCCACCTATCAAAAAATTGTGGCTCATGCTTATAAGACTAGCCAGATGCATAAAGTTAGGCCAAGAACTGTCATCCACCACAGCAAATACTAATCATATATATAGAGTGCAACCAGCCCAGAAGCTAGGCCTGTGTTTGCCTAGTCTTTAGGTTTGGTCTACACCTGAGAACTGTCACTAGCATTAGGCCTAACATTAGGCCCAATGCCCCAAATAATGCTATTAAATTTGACACTTATCTAGGCCCTACAGTAAATTACACATGAAACTCTTATCTACCATCTCACCGACCTACAAGGTGAGGACATAACAATGATATCATCGGTCCGCTTCAATTCAGTAATTATGTCTTCTCTATTTAAGCATACAATTTCACACTGCACATATCCCTTTAATATGATAGTAATCGTCGCCTCGGATCCTATTCACTGCTAGCCTGAACATCATGATAGGCTAGGGACTTTAATTTTGCCACAGCAGTTGTTTACAAGTAACTACGGACTGAAAAACGGCGTTTTATTCCTTTACAGATACATTTCAGGACAACGATTAGTATCAGTCCATTCGATCTTACCTAATATCCATCCAGTTGCAATTAAGTACAGAAATGACCAGACATCGGACAGAAACCGTGATTTTCGGAAGCCTAAGGAGACTTGTCTTTGTGTTGGCAAGCTTACTGTGCATGCAGAATGTACACACATGGAGGGTGTGAGGTTTTACTGTAGGGAAATGCACCAATCAGAACGCACTATTCACGTTGACCTTGAGGCAGACTACGATTTGTCTACAGTACATAATACAGCGCTAAAATAGCGAGAAGGAGATGAAGAAGTGAAACGCTTTCCTCCAAACAACAGACACCCCTTAGATTTGTCATCATAGAAGTGACAGGTTGGGCAGAAAATGAAACATTGTCATCGGTACGGCGAGCGTTTGGAATGGCAAACAGGATTCACAAGATCAAAGAACTGAAGTTATGAAGACTTTGGTCGTTGCTGTTTGTGCAAGGGGAAAAAAAAATACTTTTAAGTTTATTTTAGCAGCTGGTTCTGAATGTAGGGTGTTGTTTGGGTTTTCCGTCAAAAACCAAATAGCGAAAGTAGTAGAACCATTGCGACTATGCACCTTGTTCTTCTAATATGAGTTTCTGTGAACCAAGAAAATTTTGATGAACGTCCAAATGGGTGGCCGGCCTTGAAGAGAGTTGAAGCTTACAAAACAAGAAAAGAGCGAATGCAAATCATTTAGCGTTCAACTTTGATACAAATCTCACAGACGAACGATCTCAAGTAACTGGAAACAAGGTACCTCGATCGTGAATTCAGCAAATTTAGTTGGGACCTCAGCTCACTCTATACTGCACGAGGGTATATTTCAGTAAAAAAAATATTTTCAGTATCATTGGTTTGGCCAAATTATGTACACCCTTCACCATCCCTAATTTTCCCCTAATATTCAACTTTCTTTAGGGTAATAGAACCCGACAGCATGTGTACCATATCCGCACCTCCCCCACCTCCCCTTCCCCTACACACACACACCAATATCCCGCATTCGCACGCTGGTTTCAAGTCCTCTCTACTTTCAGATTTATCACTCAACAAATACCAGTTGCAGATCTAAATTTCCGCATCAACTTCAGTTCGCACGGAATGGCATTTTGTATTGTTCACTTTTCACACAATGGCAATGCAAAAGAGTTACCCACTCAGTACTCATCACAAACCTTTGTTCATTACTATCGCTGTAGGTAAGACAACTCGACTATAGAACACACTTCAACGCAGCAATTACTTCATGTGTACCTTTACTCGTATTTGCTTTACAAAGCATGAACCCACAAGGCGTTCCCGTTAAGTTCAGTAAGTAAACCCTGAAATGAACAGCACAGTACACGATCATGGGACGAACATAATTGACTTTTCCAAGCAAGCGGTCTCTGCGTTAGCCTTTGCAGGGAGATAATTCTCCGTTCCAAACACTGCTAAATATTTTTAAAATTAATGAGTTCTTTGTTACCGAGATCTCATTTTCATGGTCGTTTACAGTTATTTAACCCGTTAGTGTCTACCGCCAACCATACAATTCGTGTCTCTCTTTTCATATCGATAAAAGCATATACGCAATATAAAATGCAGCTGTTACTTATTAATTCAATGAAGTCTCCCGCTGCGGTCTCTCCACTAAGGACGTACTAATTTAACCAATAAGCATCGTTGAAAGCGTCATTCTCGGAGTGTGATTGGTCGGGTAGCTGAAGACAATACTACGGAGGCGGGGAAGTTTAAGTAAGGGGGAGTTGCAACCATACAGTGCCTCAATGGGAACTGTCAAGGCTGCAGTACAATTGTAAGTAATATTCATATATTGTTCTGTGAGTGAAGATCGAGTAGCCCATAAAATGTTCAACACACAGTACAGTACATCAAAGCTTGCTCAGTTACGTAAGTCCAGAAATGCAACGATCGATTTAAATGGATAGATACTGTCATTTCTTCACCACTGTCTGGTTTCAAAAGTGTTGTAGGCTCCATTGGATAAGGGTGTTATGGTATCTGCTGAAACTTTCAATGAGTGCATAGTTCACATACTTCCTTTCCTGTATCCATAGCATAGACCTATGACCTTTGTATATGGGATCTGCACTTTTAGTAGGTAAAGTCATAGCCCTGCAATGAAAGACAACAATCAAGTCTTCTAACAAAGGAAAAAACGGATACGCCAGGATTACACTTTTGTTGAAATATTTAGTCCATTCTTGTTACAGGTTCATATCTTTGAATACTGACAGTTCAAGATTTTTTTTCAAGATCTGCACACAACTTCGAGGAAACTTGACGCAAGTCATGGTGATTTCATAAAATGATTTCACATCAAACTTTTCTTCCGTCTCACAAAGTTTAATAATTCAAAGAAAATACACCATTACAATACAATTATGCAATTATCATACAAAATAAATCATATGCCAGGATATTGCCATTTCAGCTTAAAACTTCTGAGGATAATCTAGGCAATACCGAATAAACTCTTTTCAAAGGCCATACCGTTATAGTTTTTTTATTCTTAAAAACACATTAAAAAGACTTTGGTCGGCAAACAATGATATAACATGAGTTTGTGAGCTTTAAGAGGAAAAAAAGAT
>VJOZ01012395.1:0-11979 GCA_009801055.1 Stichopus horrens | reverse complement strand
ACTAATGGTGGCTCTCCGCTTAGTATTTCTCTATATCAGAGTCGTTTCCCTTTTCAATGATACTCTATGACCCTTGGCTGAGGCCCCCTCATCTATATGTTGAGCCCACCTTGTGAATGAAATTCTAACCGTTATGCCCCTAGACCTATATCGAGCCATCATTAACACCCTGCTAACAACCCTTATAACTTCACTGGTCCACACCCAACAATTAAAACAGATCTCTGCCACTGTAAGGTTGCATTGTTGTTTTGTTATGTTTCAAAGTGAAATCAATGTAAAGATGCTGAATTTGTATGTACCGAAAGATATGAATAGATATTAATTAAGTGTTATGTAGTTTATTTTAAAAGAATTTTAGGTTACAAGCAAAGTANNATTGTTGTGTGTTGTAAGTTGTGAATTTTAGGTTACAAGCAAAGTACATCTTACATGGTCTATGAAAAAGAAAGTAAAAAGATTGTAGGAACATGGGTCACTCTATATAATTGCATTATCGAATCGAATCAAAGAGGTCCAACAGCTTTTTTTTTTCTTTTTCTTTGAGGCGATGTAGTATAATCTTAAAACTTTCTCAAATTTCGTTCGCGATGACACGAGAATTGCTCCTCGACCCTAAGTTTGGGAAACCAAAGTACAGTATAGAGGTTTCGCACTAGTGACGTCAAATTCACCATGGGGACTCGACAATTTGCCTTACTGCAGCAAAAACAAAACAACTGCCGATGTGCTGTAACTTGCAGTGATGTACTTGCTTCCCTGCTGAACCCCTTGAATGTGACGTCATAGTGTGCAAATTAGCTGGACACAACTCTCTATGCTGGTCTACTGAGCTAAGCCATATTACTATTCGTTTGTTTAGCCTCAGGGAGGGTCGCTCTTGTTTGTTCTTTGTTCGGTGACGTCACTGCATGGAAGTTTATTCATTCCAATAGATGGTGACGTAACAACGTGTGTGACGTCATGTGCAACCCTCTTTACGAGATGGATACATCTGGAAGGAGGGTAAACCTTCAGAGAGGTAAGAAACTCTATTGATAAGTCCTTTGTTCATTTTTTATTTAATGAAATAAAAGACAGTGAAATGAAATTACTGAAATTGTACACTGGGTCAATCATATTGGGTTTAACAATGAGTAAGCAATAGAAACAGATTTACTATTAACAACAATGAATAGATCGAATTGATTTGGCACTCAAAATGCAGTATCACTTTTGTCACGCCAGAGGAACCTGTAAATACATGATATCCGATATAGCGTTTTGTTTTCATGAGCATAAATGATCTGCCGCGAAATCTTGTTTACATGTTAATGAAGGCTTTGTTAATAAACTAGTACTTATGCGTTTAGTGTCCATGACGCACCCAGGAAACCGATTTGCCGTCTGTTTCTTTAGTACACATGCACGCTGTAAAGGATAAATTTGCCAACACACTGTTGCAAAGAAGTTTGTATATAAGCAACAATATACATATTCAAATAATCTGATACGAATGCTTACAATTAATTTCTCTGGCATAATCTCTTGGTTACATGTTGTTTAGCCTCACAGTTACGGAAGTAGAGATACATATCCAATGATGTAGGCCCAACGGCAACACACATTGCCCATTCAAACTTACAACGCAGGCTACATATACATCTTATAGCGCTCTCTACTGCACCCATAACAGAACATTTACACTGTAAATAAATCCCGCAAATGAATGCCATTCGGGGTTTTATGCGTTAAATGGGGAAAAATATTAAATTCTTCTCTTAATTTTTTTTTACAGATACAATAAATGACCTGAAACCGAAATTAATTGCATTCCGCTTTTCCGATTTTTAAATGGGAGTTTGGAAAATGAGACAATTAGGCAATCCACGGAGTTGCAAATCGATCTCATCCCTATCGTTTTGCATATACCCATCCTCCGATGTACGGTGAGCTTTATATTTCATCAGTGATAGGGATTGCTCGTGGTGGACACAAGTACTGAATATTCAAGTTATTTAATAATATCGTGGGATTAGACTACGGTATATGTTTGAAGTTTTTCTATTTTTTTTTATTTTAAATGTACGCGCGAGGTTGTTTACGGACGGAATATTACATTCAATGAACGAAATTGACAATAAATGCTTCGAACAATCAAGGGAAACGGCATATGAAAAAAAATCATTCAATTAAAATATATTTAAAAAATCATATCAGAATATCACTTAAAAGATCTTATTGTGGGCAGCCAACTCTCGTATGATATGATACATGTTTATCACTCTCAAAGGATTTTTTTTTTTGCATCCTTCATCAAAAACATACAACTCAAGTCGTCTATACTTGGTCGGTATCGGGAGTTATTGTACTATTTAGTACACCGACGAAGTACTGCATTTACAAATGACCCACAAACTATGAAACAAAAAATGATCGCCTCATTACTTCTTCATGTGGTCGACTGCTGTGACTAATTGAATATTCATTACTTGTTAACATCCGCCGGTGAGCTTGTTTAAAGAAGCTCACTGAACCTGGCAACTGCTATGTTATTTTATTTTACACTTTTAGTCTCTGTGTTAGAACAATTCGAACTCATATATGGCAGAATTTATCACCTGAAAGTTGTTTATTTTCCCAAATCGTCTGAGTGGTACGATTGAAAGCCATTAAAAGAAGGAAACCCAGTGAATATAGGGAAATGAAGCAGGAATACTTGACAAATAAGTATCTTCCCAAAGTTTTATTCGGAAATATTGTTTCCTATAAAGTTGCACTCTTTTGAAAGTCAAGGAAGGGTGCTGCTATTTTTGCCCAAGTTGAAGGTAAATCAACTTGAGTAAGTCGAATAACATGATGTTACATAACCACTGACAGCAGGAATTTTGATGTATTGCTTTGTTTTCTTTACCAATAACTTCCAAAATATGGACAAGACACACCACTTGTGCACATTTTACATTGAATTACTGATGATATATCATATATTAATCAATTAATAACACTCTGTTTTGAATCTATGCATATCTGTTAAAAATGTATTAATATATTGATAGGAAATTTCTCTAAGTAGATCCGCCCCTGTATTTTGGTTTTCTTTGGCAAGATTTTGGTGTAAATGGTTCGGTTCTATGTGACTACTTTCAAGGTTTGGACCTGCCGCTAACGCCAAACCCGAAACGCAACAAAAAGCGTTTTTTTTTTTCCAAGGGGCGTTTAATTCATGATCCGCTGTGGCGCTATACGTTGCTCCATTGCTGCTTAAAACTTAGCAAAATCGATAGACTCAGTATAGTCCTATCGCTTTCAGTTGCTCTTTGCGTGCAATATTAAACTAGTTGGAAATCTTCCACAGAGGTAAATATACTTATAGAAGTGAGTGGCTGAGAGCAAAAGCCGGATAACTCACAATCTTTGTGCAGTGTCCAAATCAGTAATGCCAGGGTCTAATGTATTCCCGACCTCATTATTACACGTGACTGGCGGTTACCAACGTTTGCTGCACAGAGGGCTACAGTTGGCTGCAAAAAGCCTCGGTTGCGTCTGGCCATCGACAAGGTAGGTCTATTTCTGGAATAAACCGCGACGTACAGTTGGTTACATTGTATATTTCACCGTTGATTGAGTTTTCAGCTGGGTTAGTTAAATAATTAGCAAGGTTTTATTAATAACTGAGCCTTTTTTCCCTGTTAACTGTTTTTTTTCCTGTTAAATAGTTAACGGAGGGAATGCTCTGGTGAATATTTTGTTCTAACACACAGGCCTATACTTTATGCTGGGGTCGGTACATGTATATCCGTGTACAGTGTATTCTCTGCTCGAATATTGAAATGTACTGAAAATATACAAAAATGGAGTATGCTTTTATTGATTGATCGATAGAGTGAGTGATCTAGTGATTGATTGATTGATTGATTGATCGATTGATCAACAAAACTGTCACCCGCCTCTGAATCGTGTTATAGTCAACATTGCACTATTACGTGTCCATGTAATGAATCCCTGCAGACATTTCCATGCTTTGTACCATGCCCTTTAGTTTGTACTTTTTAATTTATTTTTCTCACTACATGACCCCTGTCCATCTATATCTAAAATGAAATGTTAATGGCTCATATTTTTTTTCGAAGAATCCACTCCCGGAGACACTTCAGACTGATGAAAGCGTACCTACTACATTTCACAGTAGCAGCTTTTTTCAGGTTCTGTGAGGTCATAAAATAATATACGGTAGTTATTCTTTATTTCCTACTTTCTATTTAATACGACCTATCTGCATGTAGAGATCCATAGATCACCATTGTCTTTCATTTGAATTATATCCTTTTCTATACCTCTGATAATGACATAGCTGATAACAAACGCATTGGAAACGTTGTGGCCAACCTATAGCAAGGGACAAAGGCCAATTCTAGGGTCAAGGTAAGCTAAGTGATCTGCGATATCACACTCGTTACTATAAATAAAATAATCAGGTTTAAATTGGTTTTAAAGAAACCCTTTCATTTCAGCTGTAATACTCCAAAAAGACGACATTTTCTTGCAAAGGAGTTATTGTTTAAACATATCCCAAATTGAGACGTTATAGGTTTAGAACTGACAGAGCTTAGCACACTCTGTAGTATGAGTGTCATGTACTAGAATCAGGGGGATGCTAACACCACTGTCAACCTCTTTACAAGCTTGAGAGGGAGTTGGTAGATGCTGCAAAGTACTTGAGAATCATAGAATTCATTGAAATGTCTCAAAAGTACATGGTACTGAGATTAAGGTATTAAGGCAAGTAATGAGTGATATCACTTCTTAAGGGAAGAGGGTGTAAGCTACAACGTAAGAACGCACATTGCATTACCTTTTTTCTTTAAATGTTGGACATACTTTCTTACTCTTTGAGGGATAAAAGTGCAATATTGATATAGTGGATAGCCTAATCCTCTAAGTAAACGTAAAGTCATGGGCGTCTGCAATCGTAGCCAATTTACAGTAGATCTCCATGGAGTGACTCAAACATGACCATGATACGAGTCCTATGACTTGTTCAAGATATTCCTATACATGCATGAGGATAGGCGACGTGGATTGTATTTATTTATTTTTTTTCAGTTGAGAAGTTACTCGTATGTCATAAGGCTGCTTTTTCATACGTAATTTAATTCACACGTGGCTATACTATCCCCGTGCCCAAGTGATTTTTTCGTCGAAGAAAAAATCTGCACCCCGTGAAATATCAGTACGCCTGTGTCCTTGCATCAGAAAGCATCTCATGTGTTGCGTACTTAGCCTCACTAAGGCAATGTAGCCTATATCATTACTTTGTGCATCAGAGAACAGATAGGAATAATAGGGATACTGGAATAATGTAGCTGTTGAATAGTGAAAATAATAATTGGAAAATACATTATTTCTCGAAAGAAACTAACGCGACTGCTCCTTTGCAGAAAATGAATGCCATTGCTACCTGTGGTAGGATATTCCTATGTATAAAAGAAACACCAGCAGCGAATAACTTCACTTTAGTCATATTTCTACATTTCGAACTGATCTTCAGTCCATCATTGGGAAAATGCAAGCAGAAGATGATCATAACAAGCACTTCTATACAAAGAAAAAATACTGTTATACAAAGGGGAACAAAAAGAAGTATAAAAGCAAGTTTGCAGGACTGTTCCCTGTTGTGATTACTGTGATAATCTGTGTGCACACCCTAACACGACTTATGCATTTATGTGTTAAACATATCGTATATGTAACGTGCAATGTACTGTGGTGGCATGACGGGGTCAGCTCCCCGCAGATGTGTTTGAGGGAGAATGTCTTTACCGCGAGTATAAAAGGGGGTCTGCGAAGCCGATTGTCGGTCATCTAGCAGATATTTTATATTAAAAAATGTGCTAGTATGCTTCGGGTCAACGTCTATTATATCTGTCATTCTATGCATTTCCATAGACATTGCTTTTAAAACTACGGTTGCTTTCAGTGAAGCCTTATTTAACTTTAAAGAAAAGGAAAATGTGCTGTCGGTAGTTTTTCAATGATATAAGTTTTCTCTTTTTTTTCTCCCTTGTCTGTTTCCTCTGTGCATGTATTTCTTCTTTTTTTTTATATGTTGCAAGTCTACAACATTAGCATGTAGACACTTTTATAATGTAAACAAACGCTCTGTGGGAATGACAGAAGTATACAGTTTCGATCCACATATTAATATGAAATCGAAACGGGGAGCTATGTAACAGCTTCCTGACCCCTCCTATCCGTTTGTTTGCTAGATTCTAAATTTTTTTGTTTTCAAGAAAAAGTTGAAAATGTCCACTTTTTTCACGTCCTTTTTTGTCAGTTTCAGGTAAAAGTCGCCGTTCGCATTTTGAGAGTTGCGTTTAACGATGGCATTCTTGGGCATTTTAATCTTTTCGTTTGGAGTGAGCGTTGTCGTGATCGTCCTTGCTCTCATTTACGGCTGCATTTTGATAATTAAGAGAAGAATGAGACGAAAATTGAAACTGAGCGAAGACTTCGGCGGCGAGAAGGAAACAGCACGTGACAGGCTTCTTCTTTCATCTGTCCTTCCCGTTGGACATGTAGCAGACGACGACAGATATTGGGATAAAAACAGGAAATTTAAAGGAAATAAAAGTAGGGGAGAACCAGGAGTGAAGCTAATTGGTTTTAGTTTCAAAGAGGATGAGCCAGGGAAGGTACGATATGAAACAGACAGAGAGAGACTAGCAAAAAAGCTGAGAGAGATTCAAACTAAAGAAGCTAAGTATAACAAGAATAAGAAAGTAAGAAATGAAAATACAAGAAAGGCCGCAGTGACAGGCACCCAGGTGGTTAAACGGACAGAGGTAGACCGCCGTATGAAAGCAGGTGTTCGACACAAATGCACCGAAGATGTTCCCGGAAGTATTTCTGGGCCTATGAGGGGCAAGTCGTCGGGGTTTCCTACTGATTCCAAGGTAACGAAACACCCAGCAGAAGGGAACTTACACACGAGCAGATCCGAGCCATCGCTGTTGGATGTCGGTGTCAATCAGAAACATTTCTTACCGGCCTATGATCGAATTATTTTAAGAGCCGCAGACTCCGACAGTACCTCCACCAGCTGTCTCGATCGACTTGGGTTCGATTAGACTGTACCTGGTGATNNGGGGGGGGGGGGAGGGGGATGTTTGGCAACATTTAGTAGTAACAGCGAAAGCAATAAATCGATCCCGTCAGACAGTGATGGAAGAAACCAGACGATAGACTGGCGAAAAGTATCTTGACTATGGTTCGATCCAGTTTGAGACCGCAATGGCAACCAAAAATAAAAGCCACAATCTATACATGTGTAGTCTATGACATGGATGCATCATAGGGGAAAGTGATGGGGGAAAGTGATGATTAACATCAACAACAACATAGGGGAAAGTGATGATTAACATGTAAAAAAATAGAAGTCTATTTTAATACACAAATATTACAAGATGGAGAAACCAAAGGCTATGGAATACATTTACCTCAATTGACATATAAAATGCTCAAATTTATCCAGATTTTAAATTAAATCTTAACAAACGCAACTTTCCATGACACGTTTCTTATTTTTCCCTTGAATGTACTAGTGCATAAAAGCTAAGTACCAGTTTTTGTCATGTTTTTTTCGGGCCATAGCTTCCTGAACACACACGTGACCGAATGCCAGCTCTTGACGTCATCGTTTAGGTGGCGTCCTCCGCACAAAACTGCAGGGGAATCATCACCAAATGAGAACTTCGAAATTACACGTTGGTGGAAAAAAAAAAAGAAAGAAAAAAATAGAACGTTGACAAGCTGTGTGGTTTGGAATGTTGAACCAAAATGTGATATTTTCCATATGTCAAAGAGACAAAAAAGAAGAAAAAATGTCCAATTTGGATCAAGTTTGCATGAGTAAACATTGGGTAGTGCGTTTACCTTGGTTCATGGTGCCCGACAGGGCCAAGGATGCGGATCGTTTGTCCCAAATCAAATGACATGTGAGCTCAATGTGAGAGGAAAGTGTAAGGAAAGCCGCTCTTAAAAAGTGTTTCGAAGTGATTCATGAAGTTCGTTTGAATTGAACACTTGTATACCAGGTCGAAGGTAGAACCCTATACCCCCGCTGGCCAGGTACACGTAGGAAACGGTTTCTGCTCACGTAAGTCCATTAAAAAATGATCATCGCGGAAGTCATACCCTCTGGCTGCCCCTCCTCCCCGACTTATGCAAGAAGATCCCCCCTCAGAACGCACATTAGTTACGTTATACGGAACTTGGAACAGCAAGTTCTTACACTCTGGTGTTCTTTCATGTGTAAAGGTTTACCCAACTTGGTGATTTGAAGCAAAAGTTTTATTTGACTGCCAGACTTTCCAATTGTACTCGATTGTCTAACATTTGTTTTTACATCTTCATGTGAAAGCCATTGTATGATATTTTGCAATGAATTAGGTGCATAAAGGGACTAAAATTCAAATAATTCGATCCCATGGTCGGCAAAGAATTTGCCTATTTTAACTTACGGAGTATTTTCGTAAATATAAAACTCTAAGAGCACCAACGGTGCAGAAGCTCAACTAATTTAGTGATAAATTTAGCATAATTTTGAAGGTTTGTAACACATACTCATGAATACATAACTAGTGTCACTAGTAAAGTTTCACATCTGATAATTCTAGAAATTCTTTTTTTCCCCGATGTGTACTTTCTGTGTGCAGTATAATACTGACGTGAAATGTGTTTGCATTCTTACAAATTTTCAAAATCAATATTGAATACTCAATTACAGTAACAAAAAAGTTTATTTGCACATGAAACATCGAGATATGACCTTTTGTCACAAGTATGTAAAGGTAACAAGTAACAGGTTTAAAAAAAAAAAAACTAACTCGGGAACGCAATGTACTACAGTAATAGAAAATGCTTTACTTCTGAACATGCGACATTAGGTAACTGAAAATGAATGTGATATTCCTACTGGATTTGCTCAGGGGATACTATCGCCTCCTTTATATATTACTTGATTGGGCTTCCGGGTATCTCAAGCTTCTGCCCTGTGCATTATGGACACAATCCTCCTTGTACCAGGAATCCCATATAGATGTACGCTTAGCTGTTTCATCGACATCCAATTTCTATCACCAACATGTTACAAATATGCATTTATTATACGTCCTCCCTCTGATTTATTATATCATTAAAGTTAGAATACCATTTTATATGCCAAACCTTTGACTGCCATGACACCGTATGTGATCTGACCGATACATGAAGAATACCTGACTTTATCTCTGATTAGTTATGGCTGTGCTGTGCAAATCCATGAAATATATGACACACCTAGAATACTAGACATATGAGTCAGAGGTCATACCTACGTAAAAACAAGAAAAAAAGAAAGTCGGTGGTATTTAAAGCCTCATAACATTAACATTCTACTTTCCATAGCCAATTAAATATATATAACACTACTGGCAATCTTACGTCAAATTTCATGTGAAGCCATTTTCGTTTTCCTCTATACAAGAGTTTCATTCATGCAACTATATAGAAGTCCAAGTCTTTTCTTGCGTTTTATAATGTTGTAATAAGTACATGTCAAAGTCGGAGACCTTATTCTCTGGAAAGGTTACCTCCCCACCCTTTTGTGGTACGTGACCAAAGAATAAATCTTTCTTAAATCTTTTTTAGTACAAAACATAACACTAAAGGTGTTATTTAAAACTAAGTTTCTAACGTTTGAGACTCCGTTTCAACTGTCGGTAAACAAGTTCCTCTTTTGGATATTTCGATCTTTTTTCTTTAGTATGGTATACTATGGTCTGCCGCCCATTTTAATACATCAAAATATGATTTTCATCAATTTCTTAATCCAAAATGAAAATGGATATAAGTTTTGTTTTGGGTTGTTGAAAAAGAAGACAGCCTGATAGTTTTACCTTCGATAATATAATTTTTCGTTGGATGAGTCCTTTTTCATTCAAGACAGTAATGGATCATAAATAAAACGTTCTGACCCTTTCTATAGGTGGAACTATCACCATCTTGGAATGAGTTCCTCAAATGCGGATTCGACGGTCATCCAGTCATAAGGTGTCCCTCCGGATTGTACTTGTCTATGATTTCATGTTCTTTTCTCGACCTATGAGTGAGTCATTGAGTATTGCCACATTGATCTAGCTTATCAGTCCTTCATGTGCTTCATAATTGTCTATGATTGATTACCTGGTCCGGAGTCTGAGAACTGTTATTACTCTGACTGTCCAGTTACTTCGATTCCAGACGATCTTAGTCTTGTTGTTCTCTTGGGGTTGGGTTTGTGATGTCATTTGTTTGTTCTCGTTTGGGATTCATTTATCAATCTTCACCCCCCCCTTGTGCTTCCTGTCATCCATCTGTTTTTTGGGGGGGGTCACGTCGATATTTATTGCCCATGCAACTGTTTGTTGGACCCAGCAAACTTGGTGGCGTACTCTCCCCTTCAAATCGCTCACTCCATCGATTTATATAAATGTGATCTCATTATTTTATGAACTGAGCTTTATACCGCTATACCATTTGTGAGGTAAAGTAGAAACACCACACTATTTTTGGTCGAACATAATTCTGTAAGTTACGTTTGACTAAGCGAAGTTAATTATACGTTACCTGAATTAGTTTTGAAGTATAAAACGGTTCACAAACAACGATAAAGATGGAATATGAGTTGAAAATTTGTCAGTGAAAATCAAATGCAGCAGTCTGTCAAATCCGTCGGGCATGTACTAATAGCCACTACAAAATAACATTGTTTGAAGGGAAATAGGACGTTTAGAATATACCAACATGGCGTTTAAAGAATATAGCTGTGATCACTGTTAAACCATTCAGTCTCATCAATAAACATCTGCAAAAGCTTCGTCTACTGTAAACATTACGCATATGATGAGTAATAGAAGATGTATCATTTACATTTTGAAAAGTTTTGGTGAACAAATTGTTGTTGGACAACAAATAACTGAATTACTATCAGTGAGAGACTTATTTAAACTTATTAAAAAAAGCTACTGTCGTTCTTAATTTTGAATAATTTAATCATTCTTTGTCCACAAACATTGGGTTTAAAAATATGGTTGTTTTCTGTAAAACAAACCTCCTATTGTCCTTTAAGCTCTATTTTTGCATAGATGGCAGTTCGTCCTGTAAACTTTGCCAGAAAAACTATCGATATCGAGTTAAACTTGCTTATGATGTGGTACTACAAATGATTGAAACAATCAATTACTTACAGGACTGTATGCGAATGAATTATATCGTTTTAGATTCACAGTCTCAGTCACTTGACGAAAAGGTGGATACTCTAGCCATCCAAATCACGTGTTCCTTATTTGCATAATCTGGGCATTACTTCACTTTATCACTTTAAAAGCATACATCGTACCAAGTAATTATGCAAATATCCCGCATGTATCCTTGGAAAGTTGCACTAGTAAATGCCCAAATAGCGTCTCAACGCGGTATGTCCAGAAATAGAGGGCAGTATGCTACTTTGAGACACTCTGAAACATTCGATTTGGCACAATTATGAGTCTATCTGGGCAAGGGAAACAAAGAAGGCTTACAGGTAACCGTACAGGTACCATACCACCATTACATTTTATACATCCGCGTGTTTGGTTAACCCTCCAGAATAGGCCATAAAATGAGCTATGACAATCATTACTGCAACACCTTTTCAGTCATCATCATCATTTTTTTCTTGGATCTTGGATGTTGAAGAGCACCAATGAAAGTACAAATGATGTGAAAATCAGGACGATTGAAAGGGATTTAGATTGTTTCAGAATATCGAAAGGGTCGTGGTGATATTTCGGTCTGTGAACCTTGTAAAGGGAGCTGGAGCACATCTCAAAACTCTCTCCCCTTTTAGCTCAAAATCTAAATGTTCGACAAACGAAACTTTTAAAATGCCAAGCCAGGCAATTACAATCACATGATAGGTAGGATATCCCTGATATGACG
>VJOZ01012384.1:13552-31616 GCA_009801055.1 Stichopus horrens | reverse complement strand
AATTTTACGTTGCCGTCAAATGACAAGAGGTACGAGGGCCGAAAATGGGGCAAATCTGAATTGTTTCGCGGGCCGCACAGAAGGAGGCCGCGGGCCGCATTTGGCCCGCGGGCCGCAGGTTGCACACCCCTGATGTACAGCGTTTAGACTTTTCTGAGATTCGATTTTAAGATTTTCGGGAAAGGTAGGCCTAACTTTTGTGCTGTTAAATTGCGAACGTGTTATCAAACTTGCGTTGTGCGGCTGAAGTTGTCAAACTGGTGAGACGTTTCCGGTATAGCCTATGGGGTATAGTATGAGGAACTGCAAAGACCTCTGTAATAGAAACCATATCAACTTTGAAGCAACTAGACGGTCGCAAAATAACTAGTATATTTTCCTTTTTTTTCATAGCCATGTGATAAAAATCATACATTTACACAGAGCGGCAAAATATTCGTCACCTCCGACAAGAGATAAAGAAGATTTTAACTAAAATAAAAATCGCATAGTAATCCGTTTCGAAAGCGCTATAGCGCTTTACGTTGCTCTAACATAGCACCGATCAATCCAACCGATTGAGGCAATCAGTAATTTTGGACGGTGGTAAGTCATATGGGAACTTCAAAGTATAGTTTCGTGGGCCGCTAATTATTATGTAATTGACCGTACTTCTAGAATTCGTAAAACTAACCTGATCACCTCAAGTTATAACAAGCCAGACCAAGGAGACATATATAGTTACAGCACCCGCCGAATTAGGCCCTATACGTACAATGGGCCTTCCACAGTGTCAAATAATGACAGTTTTCACTTGACCGTCAGTCGTCGCAAAACCGTTGCTCTATTACTAGAGAAGAGTCAACCACCATACATTTCTTAAGTTTGCTTCTGTTGTTATAGCCCAATAATTACACAGCAGGTGAGCAATAGCAGGGAGTTGCACCGACCTCCCTGGTAATAGTGCAGGATGCCTAATACTTTCTCGTCGAATTGTAACGGGCGGAATCATCCTAGCGGACCTTCCACTTTCTTGTTACTGCACGCCCTCCTCACCTTCCCTCCCCCCTTGTTCACCCCCAGTGAGCGTGAACATCACGATATGAACGTGGTGGGGGACATTCATGGGGATCGGATAGTCTACAACTTTTGAGTCTCGTTTGGGGTCAGTGGTATTGAGAAAATATTTGTGGGTAATGCCGTCAGGTCAGTCTTGAAAAAAAAATATGAATTACCCCCCAATTCTGACAGCCTAACGTTACAGTCACGGATCCACAGTACAAGTGTTCTTATTTTTAGTTGCTAAAAACAACGATAGGCTTTATCATAGGCTATAGTTTGAATCAATTCGAGTAACAGCCTACACTTCAGTTGGGTTGTCAATAATCGTAAACCTTTGTCCACTAGTGGAAAGCACATCCCGCTGCCTTGCAAAGAGCCTCCCAGATCACTGAGAGGTAAACTTTAAGGGACCGCTGATCATTTCGTCTCGATTCTTGGGGCATTTTAAACCAATTTTATATGTACAAATTGTCTCATACTCCGAGAGTCTTGGGGGGCTCCGTCCCTGGAACCCACCATTGATCCTGACGCGGGGCCCGGTTACCGACACGGTTGAACTCGTGCTTCTTTCGTCCCCCTCCCCCTTCCCTCCTCTTTGGAAAACTTCCTTGATCCGCCCTTGAATTCACATGGACAGTTCTTTCGTCGATTTATTGAAATATTGTGACCACGTAAAGCAGTCGAGATCCCTTTTTAATGAGGGACAGTAGGATGAGATCTGTGTTAAGAAGACACACTAATTATACAGTAGGTCTAGTGGCTGTTCAGTTTCTTACGTTAGGCTAAATATTACATTAAAAGCTGCACCGGGTGTATTATGTAATGTTTACGGCCCGTGTACCCGTGACCTCTTCCATATGGCATTCGTTGAGTTTGAAAAACAACCTCCCCGTTTGAAATCCAAGCCTTGGGTTAGAATTGGTGGATAGAGTAACCCACTTAGTTCATCTATAGGAGCCCATCAGTATCTACATCCAAAGGGGCCGCTGCCTCATTCTCGATGATCCTGTCTAATGAGTGGCATAGGGACAAATAAGTGATCAGTAAGTTAACACCTTCCTCCAACAGATCTTCCTCTCCCATGGCCCGCATTGGCTAGGAACATACCAGCGACGTTTTTTCTTTTATTTTGACGAGAGTGATACGGCAACTGCACAACCTGGCAAGCCGACTTTTGGTGATCTAGGGGTATTTTCCGTTAAGTAAATGTCGCGCCTTATAGTCTTGCCGCAGTTCTAGCTACCGTGTGATGATGGGTGCCATTGATGGTCCCCCCCCCTTCCCTCCCAAGAAATATGCTCCCAGGCCGACTGCTTGTGGGTTTAGAGAAGAACGTCACTCACAGAAGGCAATCTGAAATCATCTATGTCCTGTAAAAATAACTGCTAGGGGGCCTCCGTGCCCAAATAACAAAGAAGTCATGGCGACGACACTGCCGCGTGTGACCAGATAGCCAATGAGAGTGCTTCATTCACAACAGCATGGTATCCTACGGTAACCAGTGTCAATGGATGGAAATAAGCTAGTTTGACCAGTTTCTTGTTGAAAATGGGCATGTTAACTGTCATCTAGTGCAATATGGCGACGGCATCTTTGTCCAATTCTCTATCACAGGTTAACTTTGCAAACTGGTGGTCTTCCCATAAGAGTCAAAGCTCCAATCACTGTAATTTGCCACCTGTGATTCTGTTACCATTAAGCGCCATCTGTTTGTAATGAAATTCGGTAGATTTGTCTTATCAAACTTATGGCTTATCATGATGGGTAAAGCAACAACCCAAATTGTGTGAACACATTCCACACATTACCCTGTATGACGTTTGGTTCCCCAGGGACATACCATGAGTTTTTCTTTTTTCCATGTGGAGTTTAGGGAGTTTAGGGTCCACTTCCCTCCCTGGAATAATCCCGTCCCTACTTAGACCTTGCTCAGCTTCAAAAATAAACGCGCACAATACCCTACCACTTCTTTCTACTGCTACTTCACTGTAACATTATGTTCCAACTTCGCTTTTAAATCCCCATTGACAAAATTTGCCATCATTTACATAAATTATCAAAGCACCAGAGAAATGAACGCAATAACAAAACAGAGGCAACATTGTTATTCCCAAAAAATTTAATAAGATCATATGTGGTGAGCAGAAAATACGAAGCTTGCTAGAAGGTAATAGAAATATAGGTCCACTATTATAGGGTCCTTACACAACATTTTTCATTCTACATCTGAAAAAAAAAAATCACAAGGTTAAGCAAGTATTTCTAAAATTACCTAAATAATTCTTTTCCCTTTCTCCCATTACATGAGACCTCGTCTATGTTTTTGCTTCAACATGTGCTTATTGTTTTAGTACAAAAGAAGAACGAAAAATATGAAAATGCTAATTTTTCTTTAATCATTATCACGCGGAGACTCAAATAGTAATATTTAAAACAAATTAGGTACCTCCAAAAGGGTTGGTGTGTCACTGTGCTGGTAAATACATGCGTAAATACGGCATATTTGATCATGAAATGTAACTACTAACTGTGCCTTCACATGTGGAAATCCTTCTATTCAGCAAGTGCCAGCAGAGAACACCTACTACCATCGCCACAAACGATCAAAAGTCTGAGAGCACCACAATTCTGCAGTCGATGGAGCGGTTTTCCAGGAGAGTGACACGAGCAAAATACACCTGCGGCCAATGCTCCAAAAGGGACTGGCAAATTAGGTTTCAGCTACTTCCACAAAGCTAGGAATCCATGTTAGTATGAAAAGGTACCTGAATATCTCTACAGTACCAGTACTTATTTAAATGGAGATTTGAAATTGTTTCAGCTTTCACAATCCTTTTCCATACCATTTTGCTGATACTTAAAGTTTTATATAAGACACAGAATGTAAAACCTATGTTACTACAGGCCAGAGCAAAATGGAGCAGCAAAGCTGGTCTCTGACCAATTCAATGTTTCCATGATATGGACGTATCTCCAGAAACTTAACAATAGGCTAAATTGGTCGATACGTTTTAAGTAATGGCTTCGCATATTTGTCTGGTGACTGTAGAAAAACGTGAGGTACTAACTACGAAATAGGACAGTCAGGAGTAGAGTCTTGAACACACTCTGATTCAGGACGTTCAACTCATTTCCAGTCATGTGACAAGATGATATAAGTCATGTGATGACCAACTTTTGCACAATCTGCACAAGGGTGAGTGAACACTGAACCCTTGCTTAATGTTAATGAATGGAGAATGTGAAAGTTAAATCCATTACCAGAAGGCAGCAAAAAAAGGGAGGAAACATTAGCATTATTCCCAGCAACCTTCCACCGCTTCATAGTCTGCGCATGCTGACACACAAAACTGAAAATTCAGTCCTCCAGTTAGTTGATGTCGTAACGAGTTCCTGTACCTACGACCGTGTGAACACCTTACATAACACAGATATAAGCTCAATAACTTTTACTTCGTTTGAACCAGGAGTTTGCTGGCATCACTTAACTGTTCTATATACCATCAACGATTACAGCTAAAACCACAGTTGCCAGATGCCTCTCCATTGTTCACCCTTGTTTGAAGGTTATACTTACAACAAACTGGTTTCAAATCTTCCATCACCAAAAATGATAAAATTAATATGTTAACCCTATATGAGAGTTATTCCAAGTAAACATATTTTGTACCTCCACTCGTAGCTTTTATCCCAGGGGAGAGGCTACTTTTCTGCGGGAGGGGACAGAGACTCTTGTGATTAAAATAGCGACGAATTCATTCTGGACACGGAACACAGCACGTCAAGGAGAACTGCAAGTTTACCGAGAGAATTTGAAAGGAATGTAACGTACTCTGGCATTTTCATATTTCCCTCGGAAGTGACACCCTAAAAGTTTCAATGTGTTAGTAACACCAAATTCTATTTACAAACAATTTTCATATAAATTTCTTTAGTTGGAATGACTACGGTGCCCACATTAATTTACCTCGATAAAACGACGCTCAGACGTTTTTGATTTTTCGCTGGTGTGCATCTCTGATAAGGCAACGATCAAAGTGCACAAGGATACAGCGACGTAATCATTAAAGTCATAGTTTGACACAGCTATGCAAAATACAACTGGAGTCAGAGGAGAAATAGATGATGATGATGATGATGATAATAACATGGATAGTTAGTAGTAAAACAACAACGGACAAACTCTTCACTACACTGAACCGTTTAAAGCCTTCTCCATCCTAAATTTTTCCTATCAGAAAATATCAAAACATTTTATGCTGCAGGATCCTTTCAGCGCTTACGCCTTCATTTTCCTTTACAAGTCTCCCTTTCTTGGGGAAAGAGAGTTTCGTTTTCAGTTTTTTTTTATCATTTTTTGTTTTAATTGGTTTTGTTTGGCTATCAATTCTCATACCACCGCTATCCTCTGGTCCCACGATCCCTAATTACTTATACAACTAAATAAAACCTCAGTTTTTGTAAAGCTGTGATTGTATCAGTAAGAAAGTTATGATTTTTTTTTTTGTGTTATTTTGATAACTATTCTTCTCCCGCATCTTCCTTGCCGTCCGGGGCGTCATTGTTCTCCTCCGCCGAGCTGGTGCTGTCGATGGGGGCCCTGCGGGAGTATCGGCTGCTGCGGCCACCCATGGCGCTGGCTCTGTAGGGAGAGACAAGAGGTTGGACTAGTTTGCAGCACAAGCATTATTAGGAGCAAGCTTACAGACATGCTAGGGAGAAACGTAGAAGTCACCGTTACACCCGGCCATATCATGCCAAAGTACATACAATCTCCATTGACCCCCCATCCAATCACTGCCTAGACAAATTTTCAGAACTATTCACCAAGTTTTCACACCATGGGCAGACTGGTAACTTTTTCATTTTTACAACTGATGCCAGACAGGTCCTTTCAAAATAATTTTATTGAAATGTCATGAAAGATGTAAAATTGAAGAAAATCACATTGTTTGAGCTAAAGTTTTTCTATGCGGGGAGAAAAATAAGATCCTCATACCAGTCTGCCATGAATTGGGTCTATTTTTCAACAGCATTCTAGCAGAAAATGTTCTGCTTTTTCTACAAGGCCATACCCTTCCTGGACAATTTCACAATTTCAAATGCTTGAATTTTTCACAGAACATCAATTTCTAATAGGACACTTCTACCAAAGAATATGCACCATTTAAAGAAATCAAGCAAATGTTGAAGCCAGTAAACAGCCACCCTGTGATCTGATTGGATGATTCCTGAGATTTTAAACCAATGAATGATGGAATGAACGATAAATTAATAACGAAAACATCCCAAATGAAAAAAAAAAAACAATCAACAGAATGGATCAGAGCGTGCATGTTTCTACCACCTCGACTGTCCGGGTATCATATTCTAAAATGGAAATTTCAGTCTTCACGGGCTTCCACATGAAATTTCAATTCAATTTTAGAACGAGCACTTCATTCACTCAAAACTACATTAAACAATATCACACATTCAAAGGAAAAACAAAAACTCTGAAAAACTCATCAGCGAGATTTCCCATAGCTACGGAAATACTTTCACTAGTATCTACGTAGATCCAATGGTTTTAAGCATGCAATGAATGGTGTGCCCCATAAATATTAAGTTAAACCCTCTTTTTAGTCTTTGAAGCATTTCAGCAAGCCACCGATCGTCGGTTTGGTGAATGTAGTGAGCGTTGTTAATAGTCTTAATGCTTGGTGGTATGTGGTGGGGGATGTTGATGTGTATGACTCAATAAAATAAAAGTGATCTCTTCCTTCCAAAAAAAATATGGGGTATGTCAGGTTTTAACTGATTAAAAATGGAAATGAATCTGTCTTCTGGTTTTACCATGAAATTGAATGTTATGGTGTTAAGAACATAATGTTTAGGTAATGTTTGGCAGTAGGTTTTGAGTACTTGTTATAAGGTAGAAGGTGAAATGGTAGAGCATCAAACCAGGCAAAATGCTACCAGTGGCCATGAAGGTACATCATGACCATGCAAGGAAAACAAGCCCATAGGGGAGGGGGGTAAGCCGCTAAGGGGTTTCTGAGTAAACATACCACATGAATGCATGTAGCAAGTTCCTACACATGAATACTGTTACGGCAACTTGTTACGCTATGCGGCATGCGCGCAATATCATCAAGCGGGACTGTAAAACATAATTTTGCCAACAAAAACTACCTGGACACAAGTAACCTAATGCCTGTCTAAGAGAGGATTAGCCAAACAGATGACTCGAATACACATGATTTATATCAAGGGGAATAAAAGCACATACAACCTGCCCATGAAGCCTAACTATCAAGGGGAATGACAACATGGACAACCTCCACCCCGACTATCGTTTTTCCGATGAGATACTTTAAGACTAACTGGAAACTCATTTGGCCTTTTGTCTGAACGGCAGGTGGCAGATGAAATATTCAACCTGAAGACACAGCCTGATTATGAAGGGACAGAGGCTATGAAATGGATGACCTACACACACAGCCCGATCTTATATCAAAGGAAGAAAAATCCATGTCTCAGGAATGTTTAGTGTATGCTATCATGAGCATGTGCGCTTTAAAGTTTCTCAGGTAGGTGTATGTGGGACGTTTCACTTGTTTCAGTTTTGATTGAATGTAAACTTCATTTGCAGGAACTTTAAAACTGATTTTCAAAAGCTACTCCAACCACTAAAAAGTAGATCAGACGTCTGCAGCGAACGTCATTCAAATTTGCGTATGTGTACATGTGCGCAAGTGCAACCAAGGAGGCAAACCAAAGGGACAAATCTCCCTCCCGGTGAGTCCAAAGCTGAATAAACTGGGTTAAAAAAAATAGCATTCAACTGAACAAAAAGAAAGGATCAACTTACAGCATGCCAACACACATCTAAATATGTTACAATAATAAATTTCAAAACAAAATGGGCTAAAATAATGACTGAGCGGAACACGTAGGGAATTCTTAAGCAAGCATTGTGAGCAAGCAGCTTGATGTGTGGTGCATTTTGTTTTGTGACAACAAAAATAAAAAAAAAATTGTCTTTGCTAAAATAAATAAAAAAGCAAGATTTCTGAACGCTTTTCATCATAGGTCCACAAGTTTTCCTCTACCTGATTGAGTTCAATAATTCTTTTTCAAAATATTTTTGAATTTGGTTGGCCTCATTCATTTTGTTGGCTTGCATGACAAAATGCACGAAGAAAAGGTGACAGTGTAATAAACGAGCAAGGATGCTTGCGTGCCATGTATGGATATCACAATCTTTCTTCTTTTTTTTTTCATCCATGTTGTCTATTTTTGTATTGAATTTTAACAAAGAAAGTAATATGTACTTGTGTTTTAAGTCTTCAATGCCTCCTGAAACAAACAAACAAATATCAAATATGAAACTTCAATACGTGATCCAAATAATTCAGACTATAAACATTGTGATAAACTCAACTTTTTGCAACTGCTTTGTTTCACTTTTTGGTTGCTTCCTCCCATTTTAGAATAGAAAACTGATGGAGGGGAAAAAAGGGTTTTGTGGGTATATTGCAGCATGTTTACTCAGTCTAGATGCTCGTAATCACTACGGATTGGGTGGCGAAAAAAAAGAGGGTGAAATTTGGTGTAAGGTAATTGACGTTATTGATATAAAAGTTAATTAAGATTTTGAGTGTAGAGGACGCTCTGGTCTAGCAGAGGACGCCCAAGTGGTGGTACGGTGTGACTGTGGACTTGAGCTGAAAATTGAAGTAATGGGGGGTATATATACCAGTGTTAGCCAATCCCGGTAAACAATGGTTCAATTACCTTCCACTGTCGCCATTTTAATTATGAAAAGTAAAGAAATATATACAAAAGTCAGTACATCGGATACCATGAAACACCTTGAAGCCTTTAAAATGAACCAGCTTATTTTGAAGTTGCCAAAAAAAAAAATCAAAGAAAGCGAGAGGAAGAGACGTTGAGGGTTTTGTCCCACAGGAAACATTTTGAGCATGTTAATAGGAGATCTCATGCATGTTTGTAATGCTGTAATGGTCCTGCGGAAACTGCGGGGGTAGAGGATATGATATGAATAATTTAAGACAAACTGGAAACTCATTTGGCCTTTTGTCTGAACGGCAGGTGGCAGATGAAACCTTGTGACTTCCAAGTTGAAGGAAAGAGAAGGCGGAAGGGATCTAACGCGGACACAAAATGTGCTGACATAGTTTGTGAACACCGCAAGCTACAATCCAGGATTAGGTTTACTCGAAGGAAGGGAAGAGCTTTTGCCGGTGCAAAAATTGACTAGACAGAAAATGCCTACAGAACTGGTGGTTCATCCTCTTCAATTATCCTACATGTTCAATTCTTGAAGTTCATGAATCCTTGCTTAAGTTGACACTTCAATACATTTTAATTCAATTATGGCATCCCATAATACATCTTTACTTTCCCTCCTAGCCATGACATTCTGGTCACATCATCATCATAAGAGTCCGTCCTCTCGTCTCTTATGAGGAAAGGCGACCACGAAAGCCGCTCTTGATTTTGTGAGATGTTAAGTCAACATTACATCCATCCACGCACGAGTGGTAGATAGACCGTAGATTTCCCCCACCACCCACATTTTCAAACAATAAACAAAACAGTGGTCATCAGGTAATGAGCAAGTCCCACCGTGAAAAATGTTTATGTTGAAATGCTATGAATCTACTGAAGCTTTAATTCAACCAAATATTATCATCACATCCTATAAACAGATAGGATTCTGAATCCAACAGTCCCCCCCCTTCACCTTCTTCAAATCTACTGAACTAGCTCACTACTTTTTAGTGATGGCTTTGTGTCATACTGCACGACTAAGTTAGTGACACAAACCCTGTGAGTGCTACAGACTAAAATGCTACTCCAATGTGAGCAAATTTACGCAGTCTCCGACATGCTTTGATACTCGAGCAAAAATCGAACCTTTGGCAGGCAATCTACAATATCTGATATCAAAACCATAAATGTGTTCAAAGTTAACCAGTACTCTCCACATGATAGGAACATGCTTAAACTACAATGTACAAAGGTACTGAAAACTAGAACTAACAAACAAGGACATTTTTGAGCTTCCACTGAACTCATGATTAAATCGGTTTTACAAAGGACCACAATAAATGCTAAATACACCACAATATAGGCAAAATGCTGCAAAGGTTTGGATAAAGCTCTTCACCGTAAATCACTTGAAGCTTTCCAGGTGTAGGAAAAAAAAAAAAATGACAGTTATCGTTGACAAATCAAAGATATCAGAATGTAAAATGCGAAAATATTTCGAGACAGGTCTGAAAGAAGATAGACACGAGTACCATTTACGATCCTCGAAAAAGTTGAAAATACAAGAAATAAGATACAAAACCAGACACCGCCACTCCTGATTACACAGGAGGCAAAAGATGACTCTAGAATCTTTGTTCAAATATTAAAGGAGTGAAATCATTATGATAATGGAAATGTGGGAGGAAACGGAAGGCAAAGAATGGGTACACTGATGCAAATAAAGCTTGGCCCTTTAAAAGCAAGGGAATTTATGAAGCTCAGACATATCCACTATCACAGTCTTTGATTCAACTTACACCCAAAAAAAAACGAAACAAAAAAAAATCCAAATAGGTGTGGCTGCATGTTGGTTTTTTTTTTCCGTATTTGTAAAACGTCGTAATTAGACGAAGATCTCTTCCTCATGGGTTTGTGCAGACCGTGAGGTCGACCTACCTAGCTTTGCTCTTGAGGTTGTTCACTTCTCGCTGAAGGGCCTCGTTGGCCTCTATCTGTTCGTCGAGATCGCGCTGTACGCGGCGTTTGCTGGCATTTACTCGGGCAACCTCTTCTTCGTTCTCGTCCAGTTGGCGTTTGATGCTCTTGATCTGTCCGGTTGCTTTATCCAACTGCAAAAGAGAAAATTGTTTTTGAATGGTTCATAAACCTGTAACCACTGGAAGGAATCTTTTAGGGCACGTATTCCACCATTTGGCTTTTGTAAAAGGAGGTGCAATTGATTGCAACTACAACCATTGGGAAAACAATGATGAAACTGGGAATAAATGGATGAAGTATAACTAAGTAATTAGTGGAGAAGACAGCATTCTTTGACCACAGGTTTGCAATTTTTTTCTTATCCTAGTCAGAGCCATCTTTCCCCCCCCCCCATTTATTACTTCTTGTTTAGAGTATCCACAAACTCGATAGCCCATCATCACTCATCGCATTTGTAAATTTGAATTCCTAACCTGGCTGTCCTCCAGGTTCTCACTCCCAGTTTTTACATCTTCCTCCACTCACTAGACACTGGGCCCTCCTAACCCTCTACATCCAACACCCCCCCTCCCTTCATTCCATCCCTCCCATCATTGCTTAAGACTGCTTACCTGTTCTTTGTATTGGTCTGCGATCCTCCTCTCATCATCAATCTGCATCATCATGTCCTTCATCTTCTTGTCAGCTCTTCGGGCTGCCCGGTTAGCTCCGTTTCTTTCTCTGGAAGCAACCACAAGAACAGAAATCTTACTGAAAATGACCAATGAGCTCTCAGAAAAGCAATGTGGGAAGAAAAAAAAAAAACCTGTCACATGGGTTGACATGAAAGCAGACCAGCACTTTTTCTTAAATGACGGCGCTTTTTTGTTTTCTAATGACGTAACCTTGCTTCTGTGACACCAACACCATATTTCAAGATTTCTGTATTCAAGAGGAGCATAATTTTCATTTGTTTCACCCTGAAGTCAAAACATAATATCAGTATACACATCCCATTTAGTATCTATTAGTATCCATGGCAACCCTATATGGGAATTGATACTGTACTTGATCCTACAAAAGAATGTGGATGTCACTAAATTTCCAACAGGAATGGGTATCCCAACCAGTCTTGAGAAATGAGAGGATATACAAACTGGATTTCTAAATTACGACAGGTATCGACTGTCCCCCACTCTCAATTTAGGAATGGATATCCCATTCAGAACCAATAGAGCAAGTGATATCCCAACCAATGCAAGTACTGTTATGAGTATCCCTTTAACTGCTGAAAGAGGTAAGGATACCCAAGAAGGTCTTGACACAAGACAGGATATCCAACGTGAGTTCCAAACTACTAATAAACTACTCTCCTTAATCCCTGCAAACGGCACATATAGCTCATTGGTGACAGAACTACCACCCGACTACCACGGTGGACAGTGATTCAATTCATCACAGTACGTCTTACACGGTTTCCTACCTGGTTTCGATCTCTAGCTGTTCCTCCAGCTGGGCAATCTTACCCTCCAGCTGGGTGATGGCATTCTTGCTGCGGCTGCTGAGGGACCCTTCGAGCTCCTGTAACTTGGCTTTGAGGTCTTTGTTCTGGAAAATAATATACACACAAATTGAAAAATTGACACCAAAGGCAAAAGAAGACCATTCAATCCTTTGAAAGTAGTTGATGAACCAGTTTGGGAAAGTGTTTACCTTATTACACATAGTCTGATAAATGATTGGTTCATGTAGACAACTTCCAAATGAAAAATAAGTAAAAAATAAAAAGAAAACACAAAGTGTCGGTAACTTGTACCCATAATATTTTAACCAATGTTTCCAACAGGTCATGATCCAAAACAGTGTGGTAAACAACTTTATTCCTCCACCATGTGTACTTTCTCTGGAACAGCCTTTTCCAGAGAGAAAGAGATGGATCTACAGGAATGCTGGGGGGGTTACTTTTTGGAAGGAAAATCAAATAAATGGCTTGTGAGATTTGCTTCACTGGTGACCACAAGAAAGAAAACACAGTGCTGATCCTTTCTCAGTAATACAGTTTCATACGCATTCTATTCAAAATAAACTATTGCTAAGGTCATTTTCTATAAGACATAGGCCTCTGATCTCAGTTCACTGTCTCCGACTGCAGTTTGCACACGCTTGTCATCTCCAGAAGAGGAGCAGTTTAACACATTTAACCTCTCGATATTTCTCACCTGTCTTTCAAGATGCAATTTCGCAGATTCCAACCTCTGGTTACCAGATCGCTCAGAAGCTAACTCATTGGTCATCTGTTCAATCTATGTGAATAAAGACAAAACCAAACGACTGGGTAAGAGTCGAGCATCACGACAGCCTGTAGTCTACCCAGGCAACAAAATGAGCCAAAAAGGGCTAACTGACCATAAACTTACTGCATCAGTTATCAAATTATACACTGATAACATCACCTGAATGAAAAAGCATATTCAATGCATCTACCCCTGGTCAAATCCCCTCCCCCCATTCCATTTAAGGCCATCTTCTCTTTGACATGAAGTGATCCACAAACCATTAGCAACTTCTGACAGAGGCATACTCAGTTGGTGAGGCCCTTTTTCTCATGTCTGGTTTGATTACTCCAACTTTGTTCTCATTCATACTAAAATCCCAGGTCTCATGGAAAGGTATATCATAGAACAAGACTTCAAAACCCACATGGTCCAAAATGCCATGTGCAACTAAGGTACAACTTTCCTCTACTCCTGTACAGTCTCAACTCAGGCTAACACACAGTTTTAGAGAGGAAGAGAACCTTTGCTATTCCTAAACCAAAAATATACTTTTAGACTTTATCACTTTGATTTAAATGCATAATCAGAAGTGGAAAATTGCCAAACTGAAGGTAGGCATCCCAGAGATTCCACCATTTTTCTTTTCCGACCTACCTGAGTGGTGGCCTTCCTTTCCTTTTCTAGGAGCATGTCGTTATTGGCCTGTTCGTCCTCGATCTCTTCTTCCAGTTCCTGTATCTTCTGCTCCAGACGTCTCTTCTCATCCAGCATGGACTGGGACTTGCTGGACCCGCTGTTGAGCTCCTCCTGGAGCTCGTCCCGCTCAGCTTCCGCTTGGCGGCGAAGTCTCTCTGAGGCAGAGTGATCCTGCGTTGTGGAAGAGAAGACTTTATTTTCAGCTGGTGGGCCGAAAATAGCTGCACACAAGAGTGCATGCTTCGCTGACCTGACACAACTGTCGCGCTCAGGATTACAGTTATCGTGAAGATCTGTATGATTAATCCATTTCAGCTATAAATATCATTATCCCACATGTCAGTTTCTTTCTGGCATGATCCACCCCTAACACACATCACCTACAGCCCAAAATATAGCTAGGTCAAAGATGAATCCATCAGATCCAATCAAAACGCACATTGCTACTTTGTAACTGGTTGCCATGGAGACATCCTCTACATGTGCAAATGAGTTGTGAGTTACCTTCAACACACCCCTGTAAGATGTATAGTTTGGTCACAACACTATGCAAATTTGAGCAAACTAAGTCCACTGAGCTAGACAATACTACTGTAAAAGAAAACAAGAAACCACATAACTGGTTGTAAAGCTACTTCCCGTCAATCCAAAACTTTCAATGGAATGTCCTCGACAATGAGTGCTTCCAAAGACATGTGGGGCTCTCTGCTACCTACAAAAGCATCTTTTTGCCATCTCATCACAACCTTGGTTGCAAAGACAATGGACAGGGAATGATTCCTTGGAGAAACAAAAAACAGAAAAAAAAAGTACCTCTTGTAGCTGCAAGATCTCAGCCTCTAAACTCTTCAGCTTCCTTTCATTTTCCTTGGAGGAAGCGATGATGTCCTCCCTGGCCTGACGAGCATCTTCAAGCTCTGCCATCAGTTCTTTAAGTTGAGTCTGAGGAGAAAAATAAAGCACTGCATGAGTCTCCATCTCCTACAAACTTCAGGCAGACTGACATACACTGGTAAATGACTTGATGGTAAAATCACTGAGTCTGCCGGTGTTAATTACCCATCTTGATTTATTCCATTCCACTGCAAGAAGATAGCATGCGGTTCAATAATACACCTTTAGTTGTCCCGAGTACATATCCTAAGCCTGTGCTGTGGATATCTGATCTCTAAAACATTGCTGCTCTGACAATGATCTGAAAGCTTAAAGCAAACCCTTTTTGTCTACCATTTCGATCACGATCGGTGCGGTCGACGACTTACCTGGAGTCTACGCTGCTGCCTGATGCTGTCTTCTTTAGCTTTGTTGGCGTTTTCGACGGCAGAGTCTCTGTCCTTCAGGTCGCCCTCTAGCTTCTTCTTGGCCGAGTTAGCCAGTCCTTTCTGCTTTCGTTCCTCTTCCAGTTCTGCTTCCATCTCCCGCAGCTGAGAAACCAAAAAGCAGATATCGGTTGCTAATAGATGCTTTTCTACTTTGTTATTGTTACTGAAGTATTATTGTGACATCTATCCAGAATCGCTTTCCAAACATCACATCCAAAAACATTTCATCTAAGGGAATGTAATGTTCCTGAGTCTTTTAATTGAAAAAGAAAGGTTGCTGACCTAAAGAATTGCAGCATGTTTGCCTGCAAAAGCTGAGAAAAATAGCAAAAGGTGGTTGTGTGCACTCCTCACTGATACCAAACATAATTTCTTCTTTCAGTTCCTAAAATAATTTGAGAAAATGCATGTGTACTTGCTACAAATTTTTGGTGATTTCAACACTCAAGTTTGGCATGCAATATACCTCATCTCAAGCGATTTGGGTTGATGAGTTGCTTGTCTTACAGACCTTCGCTCTCTCCCTGTTTTTAACAGTGTCGCTTTCTCTGTGGTTCACAAGGCATCCTTCACTTTTTTTTTATTATGTTTTATAATTGTTCAGATCTATTAGATATCAATGCAGTCTTGTCCCTTGCTTACTTTCAATGTCATCATTCCCATTTCCTACCACTCTCTAAATCTTACTTTCTGTGCAAAATGAGACATTAATATAATATCCCTTTTTTTTTTAAATCAAATGAAAGTCCCAGTCGTACCATCCTTCCTTAAATCTGAACATCTCTAGCAACTTAACAGTGAGATGATCAATCTTCATCTACACCACACATCCGACCGTCTCACCTCCACCTGCTCCTCTCTTTCTCTAAGCTATCTCTCCCCATCTCTCCCTCATCTCTTCCACCCCCCACACTCACCTGTCTGATGAGGGTTCTGCGTTTCTCTTCAGCCTCCTCCTCCTTAGCCTGAGCATCTCTGTCAAAGTTAGATTTGGCTGCTTGTAGATTGACCTCCAGACGAAGTTTGGCATCCTCTGATACTTGGAGTTCATCCTCTAGTTCTTCCATCTGGGTCTTCATATCTTCCAATTGGGTCTCCAGTGCCCTCTTGGCCTTCTCCAAGTCATGTACCTTTTATAGGAGGAGAAACAATCATGAATATTCACCATCGACATTCACCAACAAAGAAGTGACAAGTTACGTGGAGTTGGTCAATATATCCATCGAAATAATTTACCCAAAAATGTTACAAACCTTCCAAATAAACTTCATAGTACATGTGACGTCACACAAAAATTGTGATATCAATAGAGATATTGTGATGACACACATATACAGTGATGTGCTATGCATCTTGTGATGTGATGTCATATTTTTTTCTAATTCTGTACTTATATTTCCAGAAAGTACAGATGGTTGGAAGTTTTTCAGTTTCACACTATTTCAGTCACAAACTAGTCAATGGTGTCACAACTTCACACATTACCATGGGACATCCAATGAAGACAGGTGTGGTGGGTGAAGCATCACTAAACCTGAACAAATGCAGGTGGACCACAAAAAATTGAACATGCCCTGAATCAATTTATAATGGTATGCCAATAAAAGCTACCTGGATGGAACTCTCATAGCACCTTAGAAATACAACTGCTAGAGTGTTCAAATCTTTCTTACATTTTTGCCTACATCGTCCTTGGAGGACATGACATCTTCAAGTTCGGTCAGCTGTGCCTTACGGATTCGTTCACTTTCTGTGAGTTGGTCACGCAGCTCTTCGAGCTCCCTGGAGAGGGCCATCACCTGAGGGAAGAGCAACGGCAGAAATTTCATCAACATTATCGAGACGTCTTGAATAGAGAATGAAAAGACAAAGACTTTTGAAACAAAGTTCTTCCACAATTAAAATCGTGAAAAAAGCCATCATACGACACCTTCGAAATGAAACTGGAAAAGCAAACCATATGTCCCCAGAATTTATTGCCAATGTCAATATTTACTAACATGACCGAGAAAACTTAACGGTGTCTCCCAAGTTTTTTTCCAAGTTCTACACCTGACATGAAGTCAGGTAGGATTTCCTACTTTTGTGCATGGTGGGATGTCAAGGGTCAAACAGTGGGTCATGTTTTAACCCCTTCGTCAACGTTAGCTATATCGCCGAGAGGCAAACATCGTGAACGTTGTGGGACACTGAAAGCGATACAAACATCAGCTAATAATCTGAAAAGACAAAATCTTAAAAGAATAAGCAAACTTAAACAGAAAATACTGCCGCTCTGTTTATTTTAGTTTTTGGGCTTTCTTTCATCTTTCATGATCCTGACAGAAATACAACAAAACCTGTATCCATTCATGAAGGTAAGACTGGTGACAGAAATGAAATGGAGAGCTGAAACATTCCCAGATAAGATGGACATACCTTAGTCTCCTTCTCTCTGGCCTCTGCTTCTTTTTGGTCACGCTCTGCTATCAAGCGTTCCTTCTCTGCACGCTCTTCGCTGAGCTGGTTGTCGAACTTGCGTTGCTTCTTCTCCAGATTGGACACCATGTTGCGTTCTTTATCCAGATCAAGGGTGATGTCATCGAGCTACAGTTTGGAGACAAATCGACGGCGATATAGGTGAGGGCAGGTGAGCGACGTGACTTGGAAGGGCTCGCAAAAATATTCCAGGGGGATAAGGGAAGGGAACACCCACCATACAAGATGAACTTTGTAAAAAAAAAAAAACAGCAAATCAAATCTTCATCAAGTGACACAGCCAGATAACATATATAGAAAGAGAAAAATCCTGGGGACGTGGATAATCCTCTCCAAAACTTGCGGTCACTTTTGTGGCTGCAAACCTTCATTCTGTCTAGAAATCATCTTGGGAAAACAGCTGTTCAATTTCTTTGATTTTGGCAGTCGTAACTTGTTAACAGTGAAATCAGGGTTGACTGAAAAAATTCTCCTTTGGTTGATTTTTCATTCTAAACTGACTGTTCACCGAAA
>VJOZ01012384.1:0-13476 GCA_009801055.1 Stichopus horrens | reverse complement strand
GTTATAAGTCATTGTTCGATACCGGTGTGGAATTGCAGTGAAACGAATTGTGAAAATAAACCCTGATTTCCCCCTTGAGGAAGAGTATGACATTGCTTGCATCCTTCTTGTTAGACTATAATAGACAATTTGCAATGTCCCCAATGACAAGCACAAAAACAAGAACTTTATGTAAGCTGAAAATTAAGATCAGTAATTCCAACTGTTTCCACAGAAGCTGACTCACTTCACAGAAATAAAAAGACATTCCAGCACTATACCACATCACCTACGACTACATTTATGTAAATTTAGATTTTACTCCGTTGAAGGACAGTTTCATTGCTGCTCTGGTAAGTTGTGAAAACCAAAATGTGCTGGTTTTTGAGAATTAAATTCAGCTACATTACCTCTCCCTGGAGTCTGTTTTTGGTTTTCAGGAGTTTCTCGTGGGCTGCTGTCATCTCATCGATGCGGCTTGCCAACTCATCGTTCTCTCTGGTGGACTTCTTCAAGTTCTCCTCCACCTGCTCCAAGGCCTTACTCTCGCTCTCCTGCTTCTTCCGGATGTCAGCAAGCTAGAGGATGGAGAATCGAATGGAATACGGGTGTCAATCAACATGTCGGAACAAAGCGACGACGTGTTTAAGTAAAACTTGAAAAAGATACGTGAGATACTGCTCTGCAGGGTTCCGGCACCCTTAGTACGGAAAGTAAAATTTCATGATTTTTCTAGGACTTTCACACAACCATTTCATGACCAAATTGCTTGAGAAATTGTTTGATGAGTAATGGCACAATGATAGATGACAGAAAGTAACTTTTAATAACTCATGAAAACTTAGCACCCTTAGCCTATGTCACTTTTACAAAATTTTTTTGACTTTTCCAGGCTTGAAAAGTGAAAATAAAATTTCACGAATTTTTCAGGCAGCGTGAAACCTGATATTCTGAAGAATTGCCACTGGTCCTTACATGAGGGAGGAGTGGAATAAAGTTATGCAAAATCTGGGGCCAGAAATAAAGATATTGCAGGATAAACATTACTTGTGTTCTAATTGTTAGACCATCAGAGGCAATTCTACGATGCCTGGGATGGCGAGAAAACAGAAAAGATTATTTTAGCTGCTAATTATAATCGGCCATCTCATTGGATTTAACAGAGGCTGACTCACTAATGCAGCAACACAAACAAGATGAGAAATATTGGTTGTCTGTACAAGCTAGCTTTGAGTCAATAAGAGGCTTAAGTTCAGAAAGCGCATCGTATTAGACCATTAGCAGAGCATATCTCAACAGGAATATCTAAAGTGACAGTCAGTAGCAATTCTGTCATAATTCGTTATTTGCTGGTATCAGTTTTGCAACATCCCTTCTTTGCCTACAGTTTGCCCAGAGCCTTTGAGAACTGATATAAACATGGAATAAGAAATAATATCAAAAAAATTTCTGCTTCTCACCACCATCATGATCAACATCACAATGACCAATACCATAAACATAGTAATCATCATCACAACCATTCCACAGAGCAATCATTACCATCACCATTCTGCATAGCAATCATTAGCACCATCATTCCACATGGCAATCATCACTACCATTATTCCATATAACAGTCATCACCATCATCATTCCACATAGCAAACATTACCACCATCATTCCACACAGCAATTATCAACACCTCCATTCCACATAGCAATCATCATCACTACTATTCCACATAGCAATCATTAACCATTCCACATAGCAATCATCACTACCACCATTCCACATAGCAATCATCACCACCACCACCATTTCACACAGCAATCATCACTTAAACAAATTCCACATAGCAATCATTACTACCCTCATTCCACATGGCAACCACTACTACCTCCATGGAGCATAGCAATCATCACTATCACCATTGACCCACAGCAATCATCACCACTACCATTCCACACACCAATCATGGACACCATTCCACATAGCAATTATCACCCCCATCATGATCAACATAGCAATCATCATACCATTTAAGATAGCGCTCATTGTTGATTCTTCATAGTGATCATCACCATCAGCACCACCATCATCGGCATAATCATCACCAACATGGTAGATCAACATTGCAATTGTCACACCATTCAACATAGCAATCACCACCACCATTAACATAGCGATCATCATCGTTGTCTCACCTGAGTCTGTAGGGTGGAGACCTGGCGTTGAAGGTTAGACTTGTTCTGTTCTTCCTCATCCAGTTGATCCTGTAGGCTGTCTCTTGTCTCTTCCAACTCTCTGACTTTGCTGCTAAGAGACAGTTTCTGTCGTGTCTCCTCATTGAGATTTTCCTTTGAAAGGGGGACAGAAAGTCTGAGTGTTAGGTTGGGAAGGACACCATGCGTGATATAATGTATAAGTGATTTCAGGGTTTTTCTGCTTTCTGTGTCACATACGGCGGCCACATGATGTCACATTAATCAAATACTGCTTATGACACAGTGCCATCTTGGCTGGAAGATGCATTGAAGGAGGACCTACTGAGTTAAGGTAAACATTGATGACTTTTACCGAAACAACATTCAATGGACAAGCTATGGAAGACACATGATGCCCATACTCATGAATATTATCTATGAGGCATCAACATCAGCCAGAAAAATTCCTAAATTATCAGGGTTTTTACCTCCACTGGTGCAAATTCTGACAGAATTTGTCATTGGTGGATCATTTTTTGCCAAAAGTCTTTTCAGAAGATAAACTTATGCCCGATTTGGAAGAGAGAACTGCAAAAAGGTTACATAAGATGTTTATCAGAACTGCCTACCCTCCCTCATATTAAAATGTTACTTGAAGAATAATACAGATAGTCTGTGATGCTTTAACTATACATACATCATTCTAAACACCATGGCATCATACCTGAACCTCTGCCAACTGTGCAACCAGAGACGTAGATGACCTCTGTGCCTGCCCGGCCTTAGATTCGGATTCTTCCAGCTGGGTGCTCAGCGATTCGTTTTCGCTCTGTAAGAGACAACCGGAGTATGACGGAGATAGGGGTTTGAAGTCTTTCAAGCACATAGCATAAACCATGTGATGACATGGATGATTAGGTTGGATAAAGATGCAAGCACTAAATTACAACATTTTACGATAAAAGTGGAAAATCCAAAGTGATTGCTTCAAGAATAAGTTTTTGAGCTCAATGTTTTTGCAATATCCAACCACTGAGGCCAAAGATTTACTACAAACGTCATATTGAACATCCATTGATCTGCCCACTTCACACATGTATCTTGAAGGACTCCTGAAGAATTTTAACAGTGAACAAGATTAGCCATAGTCCTACCACTTCAGACCCCTAAAATCTTTCATGGACAAAAATCCTGTTTACAGGTAATTCTTTCAGCAACCCCTCATACGAGGTTTTAACAAAATGCAAGATTTAACTCAAATAAATTTATAAACATCACAATGCAAAAAAGGTGACTGTCCGGCAAATTAGAAAATAAAGTTCCATAAACTATATTAATAACAAGTTTTTAAAAGCAACTTGTCCATGTCATTCATGCATGCCTGTTGTCCATCAATCAACCAGCTGAAATTTCTTTTGACTTTCACACCAATAATCAAATCAAGTCTGTCCTGTTAATAAACAGATTGTTAACTAACTGTACATTGCCTTGCAAAAATCTTAGAGTCAGTACATTGTGGCAGGGTTGCCATGGCTACTGGAACACATCACATGATCACAGCCACCATGCAGAGAAAACTTACTTGAAGTTTGGTGGCCTTCTCCTGGAAGTCTGTGCGAGCACGTTCGACCTCTTGCAAGCGTACATTGAGCTCTGAGAGCTGTGCCTCCAGATTCTTACGTTTCCTCTCTGATTCTTGCTTGGCCTGGTTGGCGGTCTTCAGATCATTACTCAGTTCGACTTGGGCACTTTCAACAGCTTGCTTGTTCTTCTCAAGGGAGGCCTTGCTCTGTTTGTGATTAGAAAAGAATGAATTACATTTGATTAAATGTCAGCAGAGATAAAACTCTCTTAAAAGTTTTTTCTGATGACAAAGAAACAAACATTGACAACCATTTTGTTTAAAACAGGTGATACGACATTTCTCTCTCACCAATCTGCAGAGACAGACTCTCAAAGGTATAGCATAAAACTGATTACTATTACTTCATGAAAGGTGAGATCTGGGCCTGAGTTGAAGATACTGAACAATGCTCGATGCACCAAAGAGTGGCAGGGAATAGCTTCATATCTGTAAAACACTTAGTGGCCTAAAGAAGAAGTTAATCATCTCTGACACAAAAATATGCGACTAGTGAATATAAAAACTTCATGGCATGGCATGCTACCACATATTCTTCTCTTAGCACCAGACAATATTGACACTTGTATGCACAAACAGGTAACACATTTTAACTTTTCTGACAGCTATCTACTTTGGCTGCTGTCAGCAAGTAAACACTGTTCCCATAATGGATCGTTTTCCACGAGTGATGTTTACTTTTAGCTATTATCCATGCCAACATCAGATTAGTCCTTCCCATTGAAGCATACAGCATTGGCAAGTTTTTACAATTTGAGCCACGTTGACCCCATTCAATTTTTAACCGCCATCAAAAACGATAGGCAGATTGTCATCAATGCATTTTTTATGAACATCAATATGAGCTCTGTCCAAGATAGCCTCAATCTTTATAAGCTAAGCACCACAGACATATCCACGCTCACATATGTTGCCACTGCAATCAAATCTCATATTTCTGATACCGAAAGGCTGATCAAAAACCGTTTCATGGAAAATGTTTGAGGAATGACTCCACCAAATTTAATGACAAAGAAATGCAACTTCATCTCCACTACAGTTTCATGTACATTTTCTTGGCCTAACCTTTTTGACATTGTCCAGTTGTTCATTCAATTCTTCAAGGGCGCTGTTGTGTTTGTGTCTCATCTCCGTCACTACTGTCTCGTGGTTCTTGGCTTCTTCATCAAGCCGTTTCTTCAGTTCCCCGAGTTCTCCTTCGCGACGTTTCTGGATCTCCTGGGCTGCCGCAGATTTGTCTTCAAACTCCATCAATTCACTCTTGATGGCGTCAAGTTCCTGGAGATGAAGGTGGCAGAGTGAGCAGCAATTAAGAGGGTGAGAGCGATTAGGGTTTGGTGAAGTCATCATAAAATCGACAGAAGGATGCCGCTTGTACCATCTATAACATGTGCAATGTTCCATATGGAGTGAGTTACAGATATTATGTATTTGTTGCTTGACAGAATCAAGCAACTGGCAACATATGGCAAGATTGTTATGTGAATGCACTAAATTACATGACATAACATATGTAAATGGATAATTTTTGTTTACAGAGATACAAAGAGTATTGGATTTTCAATGTCTGCTTTACTGAAAAACCAATTAGAAAGGACCCATTTGGGGGCCTAACTTTTGGAATTTTTTTTTTTTTCAAATTTCTTAATTTCTGGGGGCAAGTGTCCCTGTGATGCATGCACTAAATAACCTTCAACAACTTCCTACTTCATTTTAGTCAAAACTAATCCACAGAACCAGAGGGAAAACACAAAACATTCCATTCCAGATGTGATAAGATATACATACACATTAATGTCATCCCAATCCCAAGTTTTTCAAGATCCTAATAACCACAAAGGGTTTAAAACTTACATCATTGGCTGAAAAGAATGGACATCACAAAAGACATCACAATTAACAGTTTTCAATTTACCTCACTGAGGTCCCGTTTGGTCTTCTCAGCTCTGTTTCTCGCCTCTTTCTCTTGGTCCAAGTCCTCTTTGAGCTCCTCATGCTGGTTCTCAAGCTCTCTCAGGGCCTTCTGGGCCAGGTTCTTGGCAGCGATTTCTTCGTCGATCCTGGAAGAGATCGGCAAACGCCACAGATGATGACGGAAGTTCAAGTCTGGTGTCTGTTCCAGATTTTGCAATCTCAATTTTTTAGTTCAAATTTGAGACCAGTTTCACTCCATTAATGTGCCACATGCAGACAAGCAACTGCTTGTCTATTGACCATCACAAAGAATTTTCATACATAGAGCATGGTGGGACTCTACTAACTTGTTTTCAAACTTTGAAACTCTCTTGTCATCCCCTTTGGAGTCAAAGTATACCTATTCTAAGTCATGATTTTCCCCTCCTGGGTCATACCACAATCATTCTGTGACATGGCATCCCCCCTCTGAGCCAGGGCATTCCCCTCTCTGGGTCATGGCATCCATACCCTGAACCTTCATTACCGATTCTTTCGGGCTTACTTAACTTTCAATTAATGAAGAAAAGTGACTGCCTCATTTAAAGACCATACAAACAACGACCAGACTGCTACTAGATACCCTTCCTCCACGACAGATCACCAATGCATAAAACGTTTCCAAATATATGAAAGCAACCTAAATACACGATCACAAAATATACGACTTCAAATTATTATAAACACAAGAAGTGGCATAGTAACCATTTTCTGTAGAGTTTTTTAGCCCTAGCTAACTCATTACTTTCACCTTTCTCTCGGTCAGTCTGATTGCGAATATGATAAGCGTGAATGACGTCACCTACAAAAGAACAATATTTAATGGGACTTTCAACCTGTCACAATAAAACCCCCCTCATTAAAGAAGAGGAGAAGGTAGGAATGGGAGAGGTAGTGTTTAGATTGTAGCTCACTTTGCTAAGGCCTCGTTCAGTTCCTCCTCCCGTTTCAAGAGCTGAGTACGGAGTTCTTCTATCTGTAGTTTCAATTCGTTGATCTGATCCTTCAGGTCGTTAATTTCCGTCTCGTACTTCCTCTTGACCTTCTCGAGGTCTCCTCGTCTCTGAAAGAAAATGATGGCGACGTAAAACGTAGGAAGGATGACCGAGAATACTTTCTTTCCTTTGTTCACTACTTCACTAAGTTATTATGCACATCTGCCTCATATCGTTGTAGGAGATGCTTATCTGCTGTGTGAGCAAGACTGTGCCCATAACTCACCCATTTAGTCAGCACGGCAGCAGAGATTCGATGAACACCTAGCAAACGCTTTGAGACAAAACTAGAGTCCTGTGCTGCTCTACTGAGATACATAACTGCTAAAGGGGATAAAGGAGAGAATTCCTCTGATGGATTTTCCAGACAACTTGTCTTTCCTTTTCAAAGCAGAACTGTGTCATATTAGGAGAATTCACTGCTGCAGTGAAAAGTTTGTGCAAAGACAAATATTTGCAATTAACACGAACATCACTTGAGGTGAATTCATCTCAAAAACGTGGCAAAGACGAGGATAGTGATGTCATCACTTTGACTGACCTTCTCTTCCTTGTGGAGTTTGTCTTCCAATTCACCGATGCTTGATTCGTGTCTGGCCTTGAGCTTCATCAATCCCTTGCTCTTTTCCTCCTCCTCAGTAACGGTTGACAATGCCTCTGACAACTTCTCATCCAGGGTGGCTTTCTCACGTTGGAGCTGAAAAAAAGGGGAAAATCCAGAAGTGCTTAGTCAGGACACAACATACACCAATCCCTTACCCGAGGGTGACCCATAAAACTTTCATCTCGTTTGTGATGTTAACAAATGGTAACCAGACTCTGACGTACGAACTATCTTCAACTGGTGCAGTGTTGTTGATTGCGTACTACATAAGATTTTCCTACTGACAGGGATAAATTGACCTTAGGCTGCCTTTGGCCAAATCGACACCCGACTGCAGCGGGGCATTCCGTTTAAGGTACACCAAAATGATACGCTTTAAGATACAAAAACTGAACTTTGCAAACTTCACAAGAGCGTACATATTGTCGCCTCTTAATTATTCCTTGACGCAGAAGACCTTGGAAAAAGGAGCAAGACTCTGATTAGACTCAACAAAAAAGTTAACAAAAATGATTTTGTAGTATTTCTCGGAATATCACCATTTCACCCAATTAAAAGAGGAGTGATTTCTCAAATGTATGTAAATGACAGACTGATATCAAATACAGCAAAGATGGGAGCGGGAAATCGAGGATGCACATGGAGGTGAGAGAACACTGTAAATTTGTTGTATCTCTTTATTTCAAATTTGTACCTTGTTATGGTTATCTTCTATCAAGGCTAGATCTTCCTCGAGTTTCTTGAGCCTGGCGTCGGCCTGGACCTTGTCCAGCTGTAGTTTCTGTCTGGCTGCCTCTTCTTGGTCAAGTCTTACAGAATAGAGAAAAAAGATCAAATCTGTCGTAGGGGGGATATATAATGAATCAATACAAATTCTCTATATGCTTTAGTTTTGTGTGTGGGTAAATGCACCTGCATCTCTGCATTCTGCTTCAAGCCACTTCATCTTCAAAGGAGTAATTCCACATGGAATCAAGACTGGGTTTACATGAAGACAACTATTTATGCACAAGACTACCTTTCCATTGGTCTCTTACTGAAACAAAAGTTTTTGTTTCGTTGTTGACAAAAATGATGACGCCAAACAAACGATGGATCAATAATTAATTTTTGCAAAAGCTTCATAAAATTTCAATCTCGACAATTACAGGCCTATTGAAATTTGTATCAGATACTTCAGATACCAAAGTTTCCTGTCCCCTCAAAGATACTTCACTCTGATTGCTTAAAATATCTCAAGACTTACTGGTCTTCTAAGTCTTGGATGTTGGCCTGCAATTTCTTCTTTTCATTTGCCAGGCCTCGCCCTCTCTCTTCCTCTTCATCTACCCTTGCCTCGAGCTCGTGCAAGACCAACTCCAACTCCTGCTTCTGAGCGGCCATCTTGCTGCGCATCTACGGAATCAAAAGAGACAGAGAGAGCATCAATAAAGTGAAAACACCCGACCACTTCCAAAATTCAGAAAACGAATCTCGTGATCTCATCTGGTTGGGTAACTGTAGCGATTAGTTTCATCAGCTTAAGATGTGAGCTTAAGATGACGCATCCAGCTTAAGATGTGTTGGTACATAAAATAGTTTAAGCTAATATCAACCACTAGCGGAGTACCTGACACGCATTACTTCAACTTGTACTTGAGTACTCTGCATGTCTGTAACCCCCCTCCAAATATACCCCTGACCCACCCCTCTTCCCACCAATACAATCACTGTTTGACTCACTGTTTCAGCTTCAGCAGTCATCTCCACTTCAGCCTGGAGCTGTTCGGCTAAGACGTTCTTGTCATCCAGGAGCTGCTGGAACTGGGCCGAGAGATTGGTGACCTCCGCCTCACTCCTCTCCAACTTCTCTGAGACTTTGCGAAGCTCATCCTCTTTGGCATGCAGTACCTCGTCCTGACGGGTAACATTCAGCAGTGGCTTGACCTACCAAAGAGATGATGAGAGAGATTTAATACTTAAAATGAAAGCATTTTAAAGCAAATTTACAAAACAACTCCCGCAATTCAAAATGTAAATCCCAAACTGTATGAACTTGGCAAATGTCTTTGAAATATTGCTTTCATAAAATTGAAAACATTCCAGAGATATAAATGACAGCAACAGTATTGTTGAGTTATCCCTTTCATATTAAAATGTCATCATAAATGGGTGCTTCTAATATGGTTTGTTAGGCTACCAAAATATGTTTTTTTTTTGCTTAACTTCTTCTGTTACTTTGTGTCAAACCCCTTTCCTCGTGGTTGAAGACAAAACTGTTTAAAGTTTTTTTTCCCCATCCAAGCAAACTGTAGGTTGCTGATTATTTGAAACTTTTCACCACAGAAACAATACAGATCTTGAAAGTAACAAATTTAAGTATGGCCAAATGTTTGAGTCTGAGAAATTGCAAGTGCTGGTAGGAACAGCAAGAGGTGAGTAAGGGGGGTTGTCGCTAAACTGATATTTCAGACGAACAGGATCTATTCCTGATCTTCCTACCACACGAACTGGGCCATGGCACTGGCCAATCGCCATGGTTACACTCAATTTACTGTGCCATAAACAAACAGGACCAACCTTGGTAAACAGACGCCACCACTGCCAGTTTCGTAGTTTCAGGTAGGACTGACAGTTACGCTGGATGACCCTGATTGCTGCAAGTTGCTGGATACGTTTCTTGTAGTACCTGAAAAAGACACGATAACGAATAGGAAATGATGACCCCAATCTGAATACGACCACAAGTACGGAATCACATACCAGTTTCACCTCCACCACGAGTATGACATAGAATATGAGGTTCAATTTGTTCGCATCTCACTGGCAGATATATTCTCGACCTTGAATGAGATTTGGAATTGGCATAGTTCACTTGACATGGCCGGCCTTTAAATGATGAACTGCAATTTGTTAATGCTTGAATCTTGATTCACAGGGACATTCCAATTAAAATAAGAGAGTCAATTTGTATGACAAGTCTGCCCATCAAAATGAAAGTGGGCTAGTACAGATAGGTAGCTCCTGAGTCACCATATGCAAAATGATAAAGGGACATTTCAAATAAAGTTGAGTCTCCTGCTCACATACCTCCGGGCAAGATCGCCGCGACAGTGGGCCTGCAGTCTGACAATAATGTCGGTCAACTTCAAGTCTCTCTCCTCCTCGAGGTGGGCCAGGACACCGGCACGGAAGAAGATCTTGCTCTGTCCGATACGGTAGAGGTTGGGATCCAATTCCAAGTCATTGATCTGCGTGCAAGTAGAATAAAAAAAAAATTATTGCAGATGTAAATTCAATCCCACATGGAAAGGGGTGAATTAAGGGGGATGATGGTGTGTAGGCATAAAATCATAATCATATTCCAAGAGCTTCTCATCACCAGGTGTCAGCAGTTCACAATCACAACAATCCATCATTGCTGCTTTCTTTACTCATATTAAGGGTATCTGATATTTGGATTAGATCAACTGGTGAATGAAGTGAATAAATTGCTAAAAGCCAATTTAAGACTTGAAAATCATTGCAACTTTTTTCTACAGCCTCATCACCCACAACATCTTACTTCTCTAAACACATGGATTTGTATTCATTGATAAGCAAAGAATTTATTTCAAGTAACCCCCCTCCCTTTCCCACTCACCCCCCAGAAAAAAAAAGAAGACAAAACTGGAGATCAGCTATCAAATCTCAAGAAAGTCACAATTTAAATCTGTTAAATTTCATCATGCAAGAAAACATTTTTTCTGACATTTAACTCTGTATTGGTTGCAGTTAGCGTATAATCTTCTAAGATGATTATCTTAATAGGACAGGTGGCGTACCATCTTTTCAACCGCTTTCCTTCCATCCATGAAACCCTTCGGAATGGCACCAGGTGTGAGGAGTTCATACCTAAAAAGTAAAGAAAGTTACAAGATCATCGAAAGCTCACGGAACGATCCACAAACTGAAGTCTGTAGTACATGGAAAAATTGCTACAAATGTTAAAAATGTTACAGATGGAAAAACCCACACTGACTGGTTTAATTGGAAACTGGAGAACACTTCAAGGGTCTTATTAGCATTACTTTCAATGTTATGGACTGTTTAATTATCAAGTATTGGGTATTCAATGTGCAAAAAAAAAAGACTTGCCATGCACTCTGAAAAAATAAAAGCAGAATTTGATGATAAAGAAAAAAGGCAGACAGGAATCTGTAACCACAAGTCAAAGAATTCAAATAAATGAGCAATACAAAATGGAATTAAAGTCGATGTGATAATTACTTGTGCTGGTTAGACAGAATTTAAACCAAACTGTCAAAAACGAGTAAACTACAAAATATAGCAATTATCGATAAAACTAAAGAAGTCCACCAGATGCCTGTAAAGTGAGTACTTTTACATTCGAAATGGAGAGAAAAAACCTCAATCCTGCGATCTCACATACTAACACCAATTCAGACAAAAACAAAACACCTAGTAGTCTTGTGTTGCTTCAACTTCTGGAGTTCACTGTCTTATATCTGGTTGGCCTATGTAGTCAGCAGTTGTGTGAATGTCTGACTTCAGCAAGACTTTGCAATGTGTCTTGTTTCACGTATGTATTGTGTCTTGACAATAAATTTTCAGCTGTCTTTTACCCATGTGACTTTCGCAAGGACCTGTCTTTTGTCTGTGTGACTCATCAAAGTCAGCAAGCCTTGTGCGTATGTGACTAAAATCGTTGTATGTCTTGTGATGTTTGGCTTGCAATAGCAGTCTTGCATTTAAGTGCATTACATACTATGTTCGTAGCTCTGCATCTGTACGATTTACACAGTCTGCAGGCTGCCCTCTGTCTTACTTAAAGCTGGAATATGACTTGAACAGGCAATCGCCTGGTCATTTACCTTTGTCCTTTGTCAGTGTTTCAGGAAAGAAAAAGCTGGAGAAGAGATCACCTGTCACAAAATCTGAAAGAGATCTATGCACTCATCTTCCAGATACTTGAATATGAAAATTGTCTCGACATTTCTGTTGGCCCCACAAAATTCAAACTCTCTAAGAAAGCATAGCAGTCAATCACCTTTACATGAAATCCAACAGACCAATGAGAACGGGTAGGAATATTCATGTTTGCCAACAATGGGGCTAAAACAATTTGGCTGCGAGATGTTCCACAGAATTTGATTTTCACCGGCAAATTTTCGACTCATATTCCACCTACTTATAACACATAATTCTGTGTATGTCAATGAACATTGCCAAGGCGACTGATCTACAGATGTGATTTGTGTAATTATCATCACATGACTCTGCATACACCGTTCATTACATATTGTGTCTGGACAACCGATCTTTGATAATTTTACATTCCAAACCATGCAAGTGCATTATGGGAAATCATTCCACACTTTAATAAAATAAATAATCAACAAAACCAAGAACAATGCAACAAACTTTTATACTGCAAACAATTAAAGGCTTATTCATTTGGGCACACCAAAATTCCTGTACCTTTTGTCCTTGACAAGCAACAAGTAACCCCTTTAAACTAACAAGACCACACTGATCACTACACAGTGGCCTTTAGAGTTGACATGTCTTATTCTATTTTTTGGGAAGCTAAAGTCATGTTTACTGAATTTCAAGCAATTTTATCTGTTTTCCAGACAGTGACACTTCTACCTAGTGGTGGTTCCCACTTAGGGAAATAAGGTTTTCTTTTATTAAGAAAAAAAGTGGGAAGTTTGAGGTGAAAGAATGTACACTATGATAAAGACAAAATAAAATGCTCTCAAGCAAATACCAAGGGAAAAAAAGGAATGAGGAAGAGGGAAAACCAACTTTAACGTGAAAGAGTGAATTATCATTTCCAAATTAGTGATTCAATATCAAATTTGCCAACCCTTCGACTTGTTGAAAGACCCACCCCAAAGCAGGAAGTCCACAGTTCCAATTGACAATACCTACCTCCATTAGATTTAGACTAACTTCCAGGGAGCACACATCTGTACTTTCAAATCCAAATTAAACCCACCATATTTTGGACTTTTTTTGTGTGTACCACCTTCCATTCCCTCACCCACTAACACGACCCTATCCGTCAACCACAGTCACTGCTGTTACTCATTTCTCCTCACCCCCTCCCACCCCTCACCATTGCCCCCTCC
>VJOZ01012345.1:0-11869 GCA_009801055.1 Stichopus horrens | reverse complement strand
GTCAGCTACTAGTTCTCTAGTGAGTCCAATAAATGTTAGAAGTACAAGACGGTTTCTCTCTATGAATAAATGAATGCAGCTTTTTGCCGGCAGTTATACTCCTTAAGAACTTTATATATTTGAATTTTGTATGTACATGTCTATGTGTATTACTGTCATAAATGTATTGTATAGATTTACACACATGATGGTTAACACTTGACAATAACTTTGGTTTACTCTGCTTCTCCCTTTTCATAGCTAAGTGTTTTTTTCTCATTGGAATTTACTAAAATGGTAGTGAGATAACACCTACGTGCTTCTTAAGACTAGGGTAATGTAAAAGAGGGTAATGTTAAAGAGTACTGTTTGCTGCGATTGAGTGCAGCCGCCCTAGCCTGAAATTATCAGGAAATGTGTAGTCTAGTTCTATTTTATATTGAATTGGTACTGTCCAAATGCATAAATAAGCAGACATAAATGTTCAGTGCAAACTGATTGTTGTATCTGAGCAGTTCTACCACACAGTGCTAATATGAAATAAAACTACATTTCCAAGATATCAGACTTCTGATGAACATGCTGAAAGGTTGGGTGTACATACAGCTCTTTTGGATAGCGTAAACAAGGCTGTGTTGTACTGGGCTCACTATAGGGAGACATCTACAAAAGTACCATAAGTGTATAACTTATACCAGTAGCTGGATGATTGTATACAGGTAGCGTAACTGATACCATCTATGCACCCGTTACTGTAGTACTAAGGCAGTAATGTTACAACCTCTGGATAAAACTAAGCTCAATTTTGCAACTAAAATAACTTCCGTGACTGACTTTCTCTCCCAACCCATCCCCGTTTCGATGGCAATGATTGTTCAGTCGCTACTCACAAAGACACGTAACCCTAACTTAGGTCCAACCACCACAATCTAAAAACAGAGGAGTAAAATTCGAAAGGCCTACTTAAAGTGAATTCCACGCTGGATGGAGTAAATTTCCCCAAGGAGGAATTAAAAATTCACTCCAAGAAAGCGATATTTTTCTCGAATTACAAGAGACATCGCCTTCCTTGGAGTGACCTTTCCGTCCTGGGTGAAATTTACTCTAACTTCGAGAGGTCCCTCTGCACACTGTCTTGAGAGTTAATTTTACCTTTTGTGTTATTAATATGGGGCTGTTAACGCTGTGCCATTTTTTTAAGTTCTTCAAAACTGTATCCTCCCGTGCGAATAACGACTAGATCAAACAGTAATAGCATTCATTCACTCTTTCGTACATTACAATTTTCATGCCCTCCTCTGAGTTTTCCTCTCGAGTTTTTATCCCAATTTTCATGAGCAAAAAGAATTTGTTTGATATGACATCTGGCCATGGAAGGAGTATTGCGAAGTAAGGTGACGACAAGTTCCGATAGCAAAAAGACTTACTTGACATGTAACTGGATCTTTTGTGGGGGTTGGACTCCCACTAATATCTAATAAGAGGTCTTATTTGAACACACGAATACTTAGCACATTGACATTCCACACATTTTACAGCGTAGATAAAGTGTTCAGCTATTGCCTACAATTGATTTTACATCTACTACGTCATCAATAGAAGCTGTTGCATATTCATGACATGGTTTTCATGCCGTTATTCGTACGTTAAAATAGGACTGACTTCAGTCTTCTTTTGTTCTACAAAGGTTTAACTTCTTGCAAATTGTCATTTCCTTAGGTCAGTTTTATCACCCCATGCTGTGATAATCCACATGGTCAATTAGACATCGTTCTTCTAAAGTAATTCAGGTGTGTCAATCCAATGTCTAGGCTTTCTTGAGCTGCCTGGTAAGGGGTATTAATTGCCATGTCCATCGTAGTACATGGTTAATCGGAATGAAAGTGGGTCTTTTGAACGTTTTAGCACGGTGATAACATCATGTTGGTCACGTGCCCCATAAAAGTGGGACGTTCCTCTTTTTTAGAACTCGTTGACAAAACAGTCATGCAATTTAGTGGCCTGAGTGTGAATATGTGACTTTTAATGCTTAAATGAGTGTTGGCATCTTGTACACTATCCTTTCAAGAGGCTATAGGACTGTCCTCTGTTCAATGTGATGTACATTACAAGAAGGTGACGCGAGACATTTTCAAGTAGAGTGAAATTTTCAATTATGTAAGGGAAACAGTTTTTATCAAAGAACATAGCGACAACATTTCCGAAAGTAATAACTTGAGTAGGAGAAGGCTTATATCTGATGATCAAGGGTGTGCTTCATTAAAAAGTCTCTGGCACGCTCCCCGCCAGCCGATGTTGGTCCTCCGCTCAGACAGTCTTTTTACGAAGTACACCCCGTTTATCTTCCAAACATCTGAGGGAACTTTTACAGTAAAGAAACACCGTAACTTTGTTTCCAATGATTCGCTATGACATTTCAATGAGACCTGATTCGTAAGTCTTAAAAAAACCAACGAAATTCTAATTACCCTCTTGATCATGCTTCGAGCCGCTGGATCCACGCTACAAAAACACTTTGACCCTACTGTTTTCGATTATTTGAATTACAAATTGGAAGAACTTCCAATGAAACTGAGGAGAGCAGCTTCATTTAATTAAAAAAGAACTAACATCAAACTTTCCCATGATCTTTCTAGCAAAGCCTGGGAATGGATATATGGGCTAGTTTATACATTAACATTTCCAGTATGCTACTTTCTAACTGATGGTGCCACTCCATGGTTATGGTACCGTTATCCCATAATTTACGCGCACCACAGCTTTCTCTAATTTTTCCCCTCCTTTTCAAGTCCTTTTCCAAATAACTGGATGCCTGCAAGTACACAACTGTTTTTCATTTAGAGCTACTTCCAATATAGGAGTTTGCTTTTTGCTTTCAAATGAGAGGTTATATATGACTCGAACATGGCTTTCCAACTGGTTCAATCCTCTCCTCTTTCCCCTGTTTCCAAAAAAATCGTCATTTGATCGTGCTATTCTAGTTCACTGAGTTCGATATAACTACTTTACCTCGAAGTATGCACAGTCTATATCTAGGTTTTATATAGGTTTTATATGAGGTTTATATGTCTATAACATATATCATAGCAAGCAGGCTCTAAGATATAATGGCATGATCAGTTTGAATTTGGTTGGGCAACAAACCTCAAAGGGTAGACCTAATACTAGAGCATTATTTTGATATAAATGACAAAATGTTGAAATAAAAATGTATAATGCTAGGGTAACAAGCTACAAGTTTGAGAAACAAGGCCAAATGTTGAGACAAAATGTTAAAATGTTGCGACAAGAAGGATAATGTTTAGGAAACCTTGGCTACTTCTACGAGGCCTTTGTCGACTACTGTATCTCTACATGAAGCTCCTGTCGCACTGTGGACAATTAAAATTTAAACTGACTTTGCAACACACAGACACACACAAACGGCCGCATGATTACCAAGGTTACGAAATCATCAAAACCAGAAACTGACGTGACAACAGCCACAGTTCAAATTGATAACACATTTCTTGGTCTCTAGATTAGAAGTACTCGGCAAATTTCTCTTTTGAGTTTTGCTGTTTGGGTTTCTTGATGTTTTTACAATATGCACAAAATTTCCCTACTTGTTTCATAGCTTTCTGTAATATTCTTTAATAAAAATGTAAACAATTTTATTCATTGAAATATATGTATGATGTTTAAATTGGGCACTGCCTGCATCTACGAGGTCAGCTTCTCTGTGGCGTTCCTAACTGCATATTTAAAACATGAGAGATTTAGTCCATGGTTGTTCATGCCTTGATGAAACTTTCTTGTCGAAGCAAATAGACAGTAAAATCAGCAACATCCTATACTTTGTCTACAAAATTCTCCTGTTTTTTAAGGATGTCTCCCCCGTTTATTGTTTTTCAACCCTACGCCCTTTTTCTGTGTAAGAGCCTAAAGACTCTCAGTCCATGAGGTTTAAGCATCGAACCTTGTATCTCTACATAAGTACAGTTATGTTTATTGTATGTTTCGAGAAGGAACTACACGGGATGAGTTCAAAGTTACATTACGAGTGTCTTACGATAAAGCGGACATCTGTAGTTTAAAAGCAGAATCACACAGACTTTGTCATTACTGGGTAATAGTATATGAATTCAGGCGAAGAAAGGTTTTTACAAGGGCAGTGAACTGTATTCAATATACCGACCATCCCTAACTCCAGAGTCAGTATAATCAATACTTGAAAATGAAAAAAAAATGGAGGATTAAAGAATAAAGCTATTGAAAGAAAATAAAGTTCGGGCATAAGTCACGTCCCCTAAGCAATATTTATTTCTTTGTCTGTTCTGATGGTACATTGTATAATTTACGGTGGTTATAGATTCCAAAATATCAAAGCATATAGAGGTACGCGACAATATATTGTGAACATATATTTTTTTTATTTTATTTTTCTTTCTTCTTGTTTTTTACTGTTTTATCGTTCATCATCTGTCTGTCCAATCAATACATTTCGCTCTTTAGAGAAGTGTGCATTGTGTAAGGTACATATAGAAATGTACCTAGATTCAAGATTACATTATATTTTCTATATTGTACAATTACATACTTAAAACAGTGGTTTAATGGTGGTTTTCTGATGATGATTCCACACTTTTTAGCAATTACTAACTTTAAATGAAATAGGCTGCAATCATGACTGCTTTTACTGGTAAATTCTACCTCCTGTTCTGCCAATTCATTTTGTATGGGATTAGTAAAGAGGTGACCGCTATAGGTGAGTACTTTTAGATTTTGAACAATTTTATGACTTTGATCAAACTATTAAGATTGTTTGAAACAGTTCTACGTTGGGAGTGTTTAACTTTTAGCACATGGTGTCCAAATACAGGCTGACATTTATTGTGAGCATTTGGTACTAATTTTGACAATAGATGCTGAAAAATAAGAGCAGTGTCAATTTTGACAGTTACAAAAATCAACACTTGAAGAATGCTTAAAGTGTTCCATATAAGGATCGCAGCAAAATATGTAGCTGTCATATGTTTTTGCGTTCTGCTTTCTGTATTTTCCTACCGCACGTAATCACATTCAAATTACCTCCTGATAACACTAATATATATAAAATGTTATTACTGTCAATACATCTAATATCGATATGATATTCCAATGTTATATTTTTGGCTTTTTTATTTCTTAGGATATATATACGCCTATTTAATGTAGTTATCGACTCTCCTCCTGTCCTATTAAAGGTTTTAAAAATAGGTCCTTGCGTTTTGTTTCAGAAAATTAGTGCATACTGTGGTGCATTTTTTTCGAATTATTCCCTTCCTCGGGGACTTATATATATTATTATGACGTTTGCAACCATTTAAATATGCAGGGTTATGTAAATTTGAAGAACTCATGAAATCGAAATCTTTGAGGCACTCCTTGGCTACCAGAGAGACAACGATACAGACTGGTGAGTATAAGGGGACGGAGACAGTCAACATTTTTATATTTTGTGGTATACGAAATTGATCCCTTAACCATATATTCTGCTGTTTTGTTTATCTTTCTCCTGTATTGTTATAGCAGTTACATTTATAGCAAATCTGAAACTCCCAGTCGCCTTCAGAGACAAAGTAAATGACGGGAATATTGTTTTTACTCGCGACTGTCAATCGCACGTACATCCAGAATAGGTAGTTAATAAACAATTTTGTCACGTGATGTAATTACTACCATCTTTTCTAATTTGCTGAGCACTTCTCTATATTAAGAGTAGACGGCCTGGATATTGTAATAAACTTGCTTTATTTTTAATGAAATAAAGGTATTTTCCTCACACGAGTATATTGAAAAAGCAGTGATATGGTACACATAAAAAAGTTATCGAATGTTCAGACACAAACAATACGACCATTAAATGAATTTTTAATGAAAGTCAAAACTTGCAGTGACGACAGCGGCAATAGATCCAGGTTTTCGCCTCGACCGGCCTCTTCCCGTAAGCTTTCTTACATCAACGGAGAAGAGTTCATTAAAATCTGTTGGAATATTTTCTTTGAATGACTCGTATAAAAATATACTTATCCTGAGATTTAATTTCGGGGCTTCTTCCTTGGATCCTTACATGGATATACAACTGCACCCCATCTGAATTTCAGAATCAGAATTCCTCCAGCGATTTTAGACATCCTCCATTACCCCCCCCCTTATTCTGATATCTTTTTCCCCGCCATTGTGATTTTGGTCTTGGTCAAAGTAACAATAATGATCCTGAATACTACATCGACGAAGCTGTCCTACTTACTAAGGTGGAAATATTAGAAGATTTCGTAGATATTCGTAGATGTCGCAGATATTTCCAACCGTCCCTCCACCCGCTAGAATCCCTTCATATGCTAGGATTCCCCCATCCCTCCACTGATTAGTATCCCTCCACCTGTTAGTATCTCTCAACTGGTTAGTATCCTTCCACCCACTAGTACTACTCCTTCCATAGACAAGGAAGAGAAAGTTAATGCGTTACGTTCTGCTATAACTATGCTATAATAAAACCATGGTGATACTACTGGAACCAACTTTATGTTACCTTTTTACAGCCGAGAGCAGGGGCGTAGCCAGGGAGCATTCGGAGCAGTCCCCCGTGCCAGATGTTTGTAGCATTTAACCACTACTATATATTATCTCTAAAACCAAGTCAACGTCCATGTCAGAAAATTAATTTGTTGACACCTTTGTACCAATTGTAAGACGGCTGTTGCAAATACAAAGCAGAAATGCATATATGACGATCACGGCGCAACTACAAGGAAAAAGGGGGGGGGGGAAACGACGTCAACTCCACAGAGGTGTATTCGAAATGGTTTCTGAAAATTTAGTGTATATTCTAGACGAATATTGAATTTCAAATCGGACAATTTTGTTGCACCAAATTGTGTCGAGCTACGTGGCTGGGGGTCTTGTATTTCAAAAATTTTCTTTGAAGCACCTTGCCATAAAGGCGCTCCAGGTTTTATATTCATGAAGTTGGCCTTTTTAGGCTTTACCCCCGCACTAAAAACCCTAGACCCCGCCCTCTAAACTGGAACCAAAGTAGAGTCTTTCATGATTCTATTCATCAAGTCTTATCAAGTCTAGTTTCGTAGGTTTGATTGCTTGTGCATATTTGGAAAATCATTTTTAGGCCGCGGTTTCAAACAATTATTTTACTATTGATGAAAATTTGTTCTCAAGCTGTGTGCAATTCAGTGACTTGTTATGTCTGTTATTTTTTAACGTTCTCCCTCTATCCGCACATGTTAAGTGACCCATTAATTATAAATGTATCAGTTAAGTTTCTCGAGGTCAGAAGAGGATATTTTTTTTTAAATAAAATGCAGCATTATTCCTATTAACTTCATTCGTTTGATTTTGTTCAGATTCCATGGGAAATTGTGAGGCAACGTTATTCACAAACGACATGCAAATTAAACGTTTGATCTTTTTATTATATTTTCATACTATTATTGTGCACACATGGAAGCCATAAAAAGTCCTCATGCTCATGTAACGTGGATTCAGTACATAAGATTGGCACACACTCGTTTGTTTTTCGGTTTTAGACACCTCCACAGAGTGGAATGGTTGCGGTACACTGTGCGAGGGTCCTGGACATTGCGGTTGTCCCGGTGGCTTCCTGAAGCATGGTGCGTGTTTGGAAGTAGACCAATGTCCATGTTACGTAGACGGAAATGAACTAGTTGTTCCGGTAACTGATATTTTCTTGTCAGTATCTGCTCTACTGTTTTATTGCTCCTATGCCCATCATTCACAATTTCAGCCATTTTAAGCTCTAACGTTTAACTACAAGTTTATTGATTACCATCACTGAACAAGCAAATATGTTCTTTCTTTTACTTTTCTATGCGTTTAAGGACGGAGGAATTTTTTTGAAGCAGAAGTGCACTGAGCGATGTACCTGCAGCAATTTCGATCTAGTGTGTGAAAACTTCACTTGCCAACCTGGTTCCATTTGTGTGAGAATGGGAAAAACGACGCAGTGTGAGTGCAAGGATGGCTTCTTTGCCGACGGGGAGAATTGCAAGCCTTTAAGGGACTGTTTTGATGTTTACAGGGAGAAGAACGTTACAACGAATGGAACGTACTCGATACTGCCCTTAGGTTGGTCAGGTTTGCCCTTTAAGGCCTATTGTAACATGGATAACGAAGGAGGATGGACCGTAAGTTAATATTTAATTTCGACAATTCCAAGAAACTTGCTCATGCCCCTTCATCCATTTTTAATTGTGTCCTTCTTCAGAAGCCGTTCCAGGGGAGGGGAAGCAACGGGACTCATATCCTCCTTTAAAGACGAGTCAAAATTGTTCACGAAACATTGCTGAATAGTCAAGTTAAAAACTGCATTTATTCTCAAGTAAAGTAACTTAGCAACTGTGTACTTTTACTACACAAAACCATTTTTGAGAGATAGGGGTATCACGGCTCCCAACGACGACTTCGGTGGGGTAAGGACAACAAAAACTTCTGCAGAGCCTTTAAGGGAATTTCCACCAATCTGGGGGATATCATTTTCCCAGAATGTTTTTTGTGCGATCCGCGTCAGCTGTCTGCTACGACTAGAAAGTCTTTACACAATTCTAGCTAACATGTTAGTGATAACAGGTGTCAATCTAGCCAAAACCTTCCTTATGCGAGTCAAACTTCTCAGCGCAATACTCGAAAGATGCCTGTACACTTAGAGATTTCGGAAGAAGTAAAGGACTCTGTCATTTAACTGTCTTCTCCGTCTCCGTCCAGGACCAAAGAGTTAAAGACCTTTGTTATTCTCACGACAGGTTTTCCAGCGGAGAAGGACCGGATCAGTTCAATTTCAACTCGACTGGGCAAGCTACAAGGCAGGATTTGGCTATGTTGACCAGGATCATTGGTTAGGAAATGACGCTCTCTTTATTCTGACCAATCAAAGAGACTACCAGCTCAGAATCGACATGATCGATGAGTACACGGACCAGTATTTTGCCTCATACTCAATCTTTCGAATAAGTAATGAAACTTATAACTATACCATGACACATTTGGGCAACTTCACTGCATGGAACCGCAGGTTTTTAACTTTATCGGCATAACGTTCATCATTTTGTTCACTTATTTAGGGTACTTATGTTAAGTTCATATTGTGCAACCAACTGAGTTCTTTCTGGATTCGCTATCTGGTTGTCAAGGAAGCTAAAACTTTATTAACAGCTGCAAAATTTACTGGGTAAATTGAATCTAATGCTAAATCATATTGGTTTGCTTTACTGGGATTTGTGAGGATTTTGAAGGTACAACCACATGGCAATAGCCTATAAGAGACACAAATAATCAAGTTTCCTATCCAGTAATTAAATTTTCAGCAAGTTTAAATTCTTTCATTGGATTGTAATGGTGGTGGTCAAATGACTTAACACTGATTTGGAAAGTTTCTGGTCACAAATTTTGAAAACGCAAATTGAATTTTTCATAACTCACTGATTTTAGTTTGTACCTGACACATGAGGATCCCTTACTTGGATTATTAGTCATAAGTATGTGAAGGAAACTTGTCGAAATTTGAAAAGAAAAATTCTCAAAAGATTCATGAAACAACTCAATGAGTCACGTTGAGATGATATGTCTTTGCCATTTTCGTCGTTAGTCATCCTTAATATCATGGTAAAGTTGCCTCTTCACATTCATTTGATTTAGTTGAGTATAACAGAATTGGAAACTGAATGTAAATTTTCATATATTTCCACCTACATTTTTTGCTGTTATTTTGTTTCATTTTCTATTGTTATTTTGTTTCTTTCTTTATTGTTTCTAGGTTATGATGGTATGAGAGAATCTTACGGACAGGCATTCTCAACTTACGATAGAGACAATGACAAGTCGGACGGTAACTGTGCGATAACTCGCACCGGTGGCGGATGGTGGTTTAACGAGTGCTACTTTGCTAATTTAAACGCTGAGTACGGATTAAATGTGGATTATGGTATAACGTGGAAAGAATTAGGGCCTATCGAGGGCAAAATTGTATACACAGACATGAAACTACGTCCTGTACTCAGTGGAACAAATATGGCGTGAAAAGTGCAATTGTGGTCACTTGACGCAATACCACTTCGAATAGGAGACCTGTATTTTATGCACTTCTTGTAGTCGACTAATTGTTTCTTTCTGTAGTTTGATACATTAATGTGGATTAAGTCTTTAAAATTGCTAGATGTATTTGCCACAAGAAAGTGTTAGTCTGACTTGTATTAACCATTCTCTACAAATCGTGAAGTAGAAGGAAAGAAAAAATATTGTGGAGTCACTGTTGTGTTGAAATATACCCCAGATAATTAAGTTGTTTATATATTTAGGAAGGACTAAAAGATCATACTGTAAATTCACGTCCATAAAAAATCCCATGCAATCACCGTTTTGCCAAATTATCAGTGCATGCCAGATATACGTCAACATGCATCTTGTTGCACGTTCAAATGCATTTCAATTATTAGATAATGATTGCTGACATTTGTCACAAAGTACTGCTTACTGTTAAAAGGAACCAAGATGATAACAAATCACGTTTTGATACATCTTTATTGCTAAAGGACATGCTAGTGCCTTCTACACTAGTATAAGTTTGCAATGCATAAGTATATTTAAATTCCGAAAGTGATTTCAATGAACTCTCTGATTACCCACAAATGCTTAAAGGGATAGAGGGCGTTCAGAATATACCAACATGGAATGAGAATAAAGTAGCTTTAATTATTGTTAAACCATTCAGTCTCACCAATAAACAAGCTTCATCTCCTCAAAACGTTATGCATGTGATGAGTAACGAAAGGTGCATCATTTGAATTTCGAAAAGTTTGGGTGAAAAAAATATTGTTGAGCAACACATAACTGAACTTCTATCTGAGAGAAACTTATTTCTAGAAAAGAAGACTACTGTCTTTCCTTAGTTTGAAAAATGTATCATTCTGCATCCAAAAATGTTGTTTTTAAAAATATGGATAATATTTTTTTGTGAAACAAACGCCCTTTTTCCCTTTAATAGGAATATTAGACGATTTGCGTATAGTGCACNNAAACGCCCTTTTTCCCTTTAAGGAAAGTTCAAGGTGACTGTGGAATCATATGTCCAGAAACTCAATCTTGGAAGCATATATTTACAGCGTTGTTTACACGGAACTAAAAGAAAGTATCTCTTGTTCAGCTGACGAGAGTGCTACGTAATTTCCTTTTGATCAAGAGATCGATGATGATGTTATTTATTTATGTTGTAAACATGATAACGAGAATGATGACAGCAGTAATGACAATAGCGACAAGGATGGCTTTGATTATTAATACAGTAATACTTACGATTCTGCCATGGTACTGATGATGGTGCCGATGTTTACTAATGCAGTTAATAGTGCGCTACATTTATTGAAGACAATTTAAAAATATTTCACACAAAATAATTGCTTTTTCAAAAGAAAGGGTTAGAAATCTAACGAGTTACATAAAATCCAACCGGCCGACTTTTTCTTATGCAATAAGTAGAATATATTGTAAGGAACATACGACAGAAGAGTACCACAAAATCATAGCAGTTTGTACAAAGAGAATCCACCGAATACTTCGAAGAATTGAAAAGCAAAGCAACAGAACCGAAAAATACAAACATAATTGTTTTTGCCACGGCCTACACTGAGCGTCGCCAAGAAATTTGCGATGAGTACAAATTGCAATTTGTTTACCAGGCTCATTGCTTTGTTGATTTATGTCAATGTAGTTTACTTATTTGCTTTGTGGCTGCATTTCAATATGCATTTCATTATGTAAAAAAAAAGGAATTTTCATGTTTTTCATATTCTGGCTATAGTATTTATGTATTTCAATGTTTTCAATTCAATTCAACGGACTT
>VJOZ01012330.1:0-11258 GCA_009801055.1 Stichopus horrens | reverse complement strand
TGCCGTGGTGGTAAATATGACGACTGTGCTTATTTGCGAGGATTGCTTTTGCATGAATTCGATGCTCGTATGTCTGAGACAGCTAGGAGACTCAAAACCATCCTGAAGATCGCATACCTAGTTCTTTTTTCTTCCATCTTCATTTTTGGCCGTTGAGCTTTTTTATACCAACTCAGCCTCGGGTGGGGGAGGGAATTTAATGTGACCGCTAAATAAACACAAAACCAAAATATGGGGTTCCGTCATATCCTTTCAACATCAGTTGGATGAGAGATTTCGATATAACGAAGTTGCTTAACGATCTCGGAATAAGTCGACTTTAAAGTGAACGGTTTTTTTTTTTTTTTTTNNTTTTTTTTTTTTTTTTTTTTTTGATCGGTCACCTTGCAAAGTGGGCCCAGGCTGCTGCGCCCGACTGTACAATCGTTGAAAACCTATTTACAGGGCCACTAAAGCCTAATCTTTCTCTCACCTAATCTTTCTCTCACCTAATCAGCTCTGAGTCTAGATACTTAGTAGCTATTATTAAATCAGGCATTAATTTAAGCAGAACTGTTTCCTGAGGTAAAATGTACAAGACTTCCGTGAGAATAACCATGACGAATGTTTCAATGATATTACATAAATACCTGGTGAACAAAAACATCTCCACTGCCATCATCTGGAGTGATGAATCCGTAACCCTTGTTGACGTTAAACCATTTGACACTACCCGTATATACAACGCCCTCGACCGGTTCTGCGGCTTCAGCACCCGCTTTGGGAGTCTCCTCCCCTTCTTCTTCACTCGCCTCGCCACTCTTGGCTGGTTTTCCCTTCTCCTCACCCCCCTCAACTTTCTCTTGCCCCTTGACACTCCGCCTAGCTCCATCTGCAATGGAAGGAAAACGATGTGGAAATATTATCAAAAATGTTGTATGAGGTAAACGAAGCGTTAAAAATTCTGCTTGCTAGGGGGTTATGATGAATTCGTTGATGCATCCACCAACTTAATTTCGGCTTCTGAATACGATAAAATAGATTCATGAAAAACATGTACAATGAGAAAAAATAATCGCAAGGAAATTCATTAGCATTAGATAACTGTAAAAGATCGCAGAGAGACTGCTAGATGTGTCCAAAACTAAGTGATGGCGTATGTGAAGGTAGAGAACCCCTATGGACGGTCGGGCTTACTCATGCATCTCAATGACTCCATCTGGACAATGGGCTGACCATTGTAGCGAACATCAACACACTCTTTGTTTGATTCATCTATTTCCGTTTTTTTTTTTTCATTTCTATGAGGTTGCGACTACCGTTGGTTGGTTTGAATCCTATAGAGATTATTTCAAGTAACGTCACTCCGTTTCAATTTGGCATATGCCAACTGGTCGTCAATGCATATGCGCAGAACGTGAATTATCGATACGCGCGCACAACTACGCTTTAATTACAGTTGTCGTGCAATGTACGCCTGGCCGTCAATAGAGAGACGCAGTGACGTCGATGAACATACTATATAGCAATGCTAGTTACATATTCAACATTATCACAATGTGGTCTGATTTTAGTAAAGATCAACCAATGCACTTTACATGAAATATAAATAAAAGCAGGCGAAATATCAAAATGATTTGCTAATTGTGACGAGTGACGTGGCAAAGCAAATCGGATAAATTCATAAAACTTCGTTCCAAGCAAGGGTGGGACGCGATGTTGTCGTAGCTAGATAGCTACGACAATGCCCTATAGGGCCGCTACGACGAAGAGAAGCCGGTGACGTTGTCGGTCAAAAACAAGTGGCCAAACCACTCTCCTCTAACATATCACTATGGGAACTACAGTTGAACTTGGTAAAAACCTCGATTGCTGTGAATTTTCGTGTATGAACTTTACCCCAATTTAGAAAATTATCCATCTCAGTCACATCTTACTCGTCTAGAAATGCAGTTTCATGTGGAAATTCCAAACCCTCAACTGAAAATATGGGGCTCATTCACCGGTTTGTTTATGTATGTGCTATTCGTGTATCATTTATGTGTATAAGTACATGAGCTAACTTGCAAGTTTTAAATAAAGGTATATCAAGAGAGTGGTACTGTAGCCCCTTGGCCAGTTCCATGGCTCGACGGAAAAGCTCGAAGAAGAAAGCATATCGCAGATGCGCAGATGGAAAATACTGTACGACACATAGTCCCAATATTACCACGAAGAAAGGAAATGGATAATACTGCTCCGTTCACTGGAGAAGGGGGGATTCCTTTACAAATGGACGTTAGCTACAATACTAGGGCAATGATGACAGCGTCACCAAATGATGAAGGCCCAGCTAAATACCTGTGTGAACATAGGAACGTCGACGGCTTTAGGGGATGTTTGGATGAATGGATCGGTGATGGGAGAGGAATGATCAATGCTTACAAAGTGAAGGAAGAGAAACGAAACTGCAGTAAATGCGAAAAACTCAAACCACATATTGTCGGATTTCAAAGTTCAATCATGCCAGTTATCTATTTTCGTCACCTTTGGAAAACTATGACCTTGACCGCTATATTTTGGTAGCCTACAACGAATAGGCAACTGAAACGGCTTGACAACTAAACCGCTGTTGTAATAAAAAATAAAGGCATATTTTTGTACTCTTCTCAGTACATGAGTTATATTACATTTGACTGATCATCATGAAGCCTGATTTTTACTTCAAAACACAAATCTAACGACGCGTCAAATTTGCGACCAATTTATGGATGCCCTCCAGCCAATGCTTTCAGATGCATCCAATTTAGTGAGAATCACATTCAAGAACTTTCCCAAACGACCTTTCTTTTGGAAGGTGTCAAACATCTCCGGTCAGTCCCACCTAAGAAGAAAAAGGGTCAGAACCGACTAAGTCTTGGATACCAGTGAGGAAAAATTTAAGACCAAAACTGTGCTACAATAGTACGGTAGTGAACTTGGTTGGAATCGTATATGACGCAACAGAAATGCTCCATCCTTAAGAATACTTTCAGTCGTTTAAGTCTGTTGAGTTATCAAAATATGAAGCTATCCTACATTGTCACACCACACGTTAGGAATAACAAAAACACCTATTTCTCCGGCAAGTCGACTTAAGGACACAGAAAGAAAAACAAATTGATAATGATTATGATTACCTCATCATGATTACCTTTAAAGCGCCAACACAGTATTCCAAAATGTCTTACATGATGCGATATATGAAACAGACAATTCGTGAAATGAGACGCACTTCGACCCTTTTTGCGCGCGCGCAGCAAGCGATGCATACCTTGCGACTGTTACTTATGTTTATAATGAATTCTTTTAAGGGTATGCACTTTTTCAGAAACGGAAAACGAGCCTTGGATGGTTTTTTATGTTTGGTGTTGGGATGAGAAGAATGTGGTTGTGCACAGACGAGGGGATGCACCCCTTGCATTATGTTGAATAAGATCTCAATTGATTTAACCGTTCTGTACATTTACATGATATGTGACCGTCCTTAGATGATCGGAATATGTACCAGTGGTTTCCATGGTACCCGGTGTTGCGTTAACCTTGTGGAGAAATACAAGAAAACGGTTTCGTCTTTGTGACCAGGTGACAAGAACTCCCACCTTTCTCTAATCTTCTAAAGGATTGTACAGAATACCGCTGAGATGGTTCACAGAGATCAACGTTTATATGACTAAAGAGATCTTTGACGCCACTAGAAATACAACACGGATTTGATTTGTGTCACATTCAACGCAATCCCCTCCTTTTTTGTATTTTATCGCCCTTGTAAAGACAACTAGTAAATAGTTTATACAGGGAAAGGGAGAAGGCTGGGAAATAATTTGGATTTACAATAGGATGAATAAAAGTGATTGGTATATGGCGACGTATTTGGTACCACAGGTCACATGGTAGCAAATCGTAACCTAATTGAACGATGCAACGTTTTGACATGCGACTTTTCTTTCCTTCCCTCTGTTTTACTATGCGCGAAGGTTTTTATTCTGCCTTGCAAAGCGTATTGATTGCCAAAACGTAGAATTGGTCGAACTACAACGTTGACTATTTCATGGGCTTCCCTAAAATGAACGCGGAGGAGTTCTACGTCGGTATGACACTACAGTATGACAACTTGTATAGCCGATGGACTGCCGTTTTTGGGAGACATTTTTCTACGCAGTAAGAAAGGCTGTGGATCGAACTTTTCTCAGTAAATCAGTTGAGCTACCAACAAACAAAACAGGGAGGGGTGGTTGTGCGTGTAGAGGGAATAGTCACTCCATTTTGTTTGTTTGTTTCTTCTTTTTTTTTTTTGGCTTTTGTTAGTAACAATGCATCTCAGCATCCTACCCCATGAAGAGCAATGAACAAGTGACTGCATCGCAATAGGTATCCTACCAACACCGGTGCACGATACCGGCTTTTTAAAGCTGGTTGAATTGAAAGCAGAGATAACACCCATTTAATCAAACTGAAGTAAAAAAGCTCGAGGTTCCCCTATGGCAATTCACAAATGATAAAGGAAAGGTCTCAACAGGTAAAATAATTCAATATTCATGTATGGAGAGGCAATAAATCTGCAGAGTAGCAACTTGTGATTTTTGTGGTGGGGATATTTTTTTCACCGTCATTTGGGTCACGGAAGTTCTTTATCCCAGAATTCCCCTCCTTGTAACTCTTTTGGTACTTCGTGACTATGGGGTCGGAGACGAAGACCGTCAGTAACGAGGTCTCTTCCTGTCTTTCAACAAACGTCAGAACAGTGTATACTCTAAAATCACATCTCCACGGTCCATGAGGTTACTCGACTATATGGTGGCGAGTGTGTAGGGTTCAACAATGCAATGAGGAACTTTCAAAAGTTATGTCGATAAGCAAGGCTAAAATCATTTGATGATGGTTCCTTGATAAATGGCGGATACCCTGACTGGAAAATAGACGTAACAACGGATTTTGTGTGGGCATTTTTCTTTTTAACTGTAGTTGTTTTCGTTCCTTCACTTTGGTCTCTCTTGGGTTATTTTGGTCAGACAATTCAAACAAATTTGTGGTGTTAGGACATGTCGACCTGCGGATGAAACAAAAGCTGGGATAAAGAAAATAGGCCTACATTCCACAGTAGCCCTTCAAATGCAGGGGAACCGTTTTATGACACAAAACGTGATTTTCCCTCCGTTTGCAGTTTGCCTGCAGTGATCTGATACTATACGGTACCACTGCAGGATACAAAAGCTGAACGTAATTTGGATGTTTGTGTGTTACAGCCTACCCTCTGCTCCTAGCACCACTTGAAACTTGAACCTCTGTGTCAGAGTAACAAATTTGGTGAGTAAGGAATCTGAATGGCTATCATAAACCATGTTTAACCACATTTCCAACAAATTGTAACAATTGAAGAATTAATTTTTTGTTACAGTTTAGCTTTGGGTGGGGAGGGGGAAGAATATTCATATAATTTACTTTACTCTGTTCAGTTCACGAGTGTAATACGGTGCAGAATCTAGCTTAGAGGAGATAAACACTATTGCTGTTTCATATGGTCGACATAATTTCTTGAAATCTTGGATTCACTTTCTTTATGTTTTGCAGTAGCCAGTTTCAGGTCTTGACAAATAATTTGAATAATCAACTAACAGTAATAACACATTAACAAATACTTTAAAAATGTCACAAATAGTAAAGACAGTTTATGAGTTTCTTAAAACACGACATGATTTACAGTGATTGGCAACTAAAGAAAATTGATATTCCATAAAATTAGGAATATTTCTCTCTCTCTCTCTTTACTGGTGAAAACCATATCTCAACAGCATCTTCTGGTTGAAAATAAGAGAATTTTAGAGAATAATGTACTTCAGAATGGTGCATTACACTAAGGGAAATTTGTGATGTCACACAGGAACAACTGCTTTAATACATATTCTTTGGGTAGCCTATCTTTAGCTTAACTACGATAGTCTGAACAGTCTGAGGTTGTGGGACCTTAACTGTCTGAGTATTTCAAGGTAAATCTACGACATATTTATTTTAAATTATTACTGGTGTCATATTTCAAAGTTAAATAAGCATTTTAATTGAGAAACAAATACACACAGCAAAGAATTCTTGCAATATTTTGCCTCTGTTAGGTGGCATTTTTGTGACCTTGAGGAAAATTGGAGATTTCTCTTGAACAGAGAAGTCTTCCCTAAAACAGCAATATTATTGAGATGGACACAAGATGATTGGCACGGAGTTAAAATACCTGCCGTGAATACTTGTTCTCTTTCATTAAAGAAGTGAAACATTGCTTTAAGAATGGGCCGGCCTTCAAATAGGACATATCGAATCACTGCGAGTGGCCTCGTGCCACGAACGAAAGTCGTTTAAAAAAGTCGTTTAAAAAGCCTTAAAAGAGAGATATCTGGTTGAGTTAATAATTGGACATTTCATCTTTGTGAAAGTTTGTATACTAAGAAGAAAATGTGGCGGGAGTATTTCCATCCATTTCGATTATAACCTTCCACAGTTCAAGTATGATCCACACGTTGAGTGCACACTGCACTACGGTGACACTTATGGAAAATTGAAAACCAGGTATCAAAAATTTAAAGGGAAATAAGGCGTTTGTTTCACAGAAAACAACCATATTTTTAACGCACATGTTTGTGGGCATAGAATGATAGATAATTCAAAATAAGGATGGACAGTAGGCTCCCACAGATTCAAATTCAGTTCTTTGTGGCTCAACAAAAATTTGTTCACCCTAACTTTTCAAAATTCAAATGATGCATCTTCCATTGCTAATCACATGCATAATTTTGAAGAGATGAAAGTTTTGCAGATGTTTATTGATTAAACTGACTGGATCAACAATGATTAAAGCCTTTTTCTTTGTATGCCATGTTGGTATATTCTAAACGCCCTATCTCCCTTTAAGATCGCAGACTTTTTTGTATCCCTCTCGACACCATGGGCCACTTAAATACAACACATTTTGAAAATGCTCGAGGTCCAACGCGTGTAACTTCAGCTTAGCAACTGGTAACCTGTGAGGATGGCTAACATACAGCTTCGTAGCTCGTCACAAGCCAACATACACACCCACAAAATATTTGGGAAATTCGTTTCTCAACTCTCATTTTCATTGCAATACTTTCAATAATCTTCAACTAAATGCTCAACCCATGCAATCAATATCAAAATTAAAAATAAAAACGGGTGGTCACTAATGAGAACTTAACCATGGCATCGCTTGTGTGAATTACAAAAAAAGGAGCAAGATACGCCAGTGTTATGCAAAATACGTTTGCATCCATGCGTGGACGTACACAATAAAACGTTAACTGAAAGTATGCCATGCCAGTGGATATCTTTGACGAAGCCGCCTGAACAATGTAGAGAAATGCTGGTATAACAGAAACCGTATAACCCATTCAACGCACTGTAATTTACAAGTTAACAGCAAACAGAAAGGGGCAAAATGAACGAATGCTAAAACTATATCAGTGTTTAAAAAAGTGATGCGTGGCTTTGCTACATATAAGGAAAAAGAATGAACTAAGTTGGTTGGTAATAAACTTGTTCGGAGTTCCTATACACATGGCGATGTCGAGTTAACGCTGGTTGGACAGCAAACACGTGTGTGGCATTGCGCGTAACCGTACGCATAGCAAATGCTTTGCTTGTGAAAACTCCTGAGCTCCGTTGTCACATTGTGTATGGCAAACATTAAATTCCGGAGCTTGACGTTGGCATTGTGTCTTCACAAATAAGGGCAACAACTTATCTGCGAATAGCTATAGTGAAACAGGTTATACACAGGAAATAACTGAACATAGATGTTCCATCGTGAGCAGAGACACAAAAATTGTAACTTTAAAACATTTTAATCGGGTCCCACGGACCTGTGCTTCCACGTTTGCTTATGAAATTTGTAGTAAGGCTAACATTTATTTTCGTCAAAAATTTAACGACGTAAACATATATGAGTGTATCGCTCTAATGTGTCACTGCATGGAGCATGGATTCAATATTTATCTTGCTTAATTTCAGCATCGCTTTGTTTCGTTTTTCTACCTCTCTTTTCCTCCCCATCACTGTTAATCGAGTTAAATACACATGAATGCATAACATCGAAGTATAGCATGTAGGCTACATGACGTTTCATCAAGCTGTTCATTTAGGGAAACCCAGTATACCATACGTTGCGTGTGCAAATGTACGTCATACCGTTGACGTCACGTATGTGTAAGGTCATTCAGTCATTACATATGATGCAGTACGGGGCTTTCACAATTTTGAAGGGTGAAACATTCGCTGCATCTTAATATTAAATAGCGTCAATTGATCAACGTCACAACCACGGGAAATCCACTACGTTTAGCTGCCTACCTGCAGCAATATTGAGGTGAGCAATCACATCAGTTAGTGGTAGTGAGCCAAGTTAAAGTGGTCGACATATTGGTGTACCCAGTACCATCATGTGGTGGCATATTTGCTGCGACCACACGTAACTAAATTTCGATTCAGATTTTACAAGTATGGTTTATATTAATTTCTTTACGTCTGTCACTTTGTTCTCTTTCTTTTGTATCAGATCAGAAACTGTTGGTTGGGGTACATTTTAATTCATTGCGTGTCCCAGGTAAACTTCAAAGCGGGACTCGAAGTCCACTAGTCATTCCCCAATCCATTAAATGGCCTTTTCTAAGGTTAAGGTAAGATATCTGCATCGTATCTACTGCAAAGTTTCAAAGTTTAAGTGTAAATAAAGTTAAAATGTAAATACATCAAACTAATTATCTCTGAGTTGGAGACTTGGTTGTGCACTGGGTATCCAACCATTTTTAGAGGGTATCGTGGCATTTCGTCGACGTCCTTTCTTTCATAATTTAAATAGGTAATATTTATTACGCGAATTTGATTCGTCAGAACTCGATTTTCGCAAACTACTCTTTATCACAACCATAGCGTGAGGTATTGAAACTACAAACTTGCCTTGGATGACTTGAGAAAGTCGAACACATATGGACATGCACAGCAATAGGCCTAAGTGGCAAGGAGTATTTATAACTACCAGAGTAGAAACGATATCGTTACCAACCATCATCTTTAATAGTGTCGGCCGACAAACCTGACCTAAAATATTCCAAGAACTGATCAAAGTTCAAACACGATCATATCTCGAGGGTTACTCAGGACCGTTCGGTGAATGTTGACTCTTAACTTAAAGTAAGGAATGCTAAAGCTCATCAGACACGCACGGCAGAATTCCCTGTTGGGCCGTAACGGTCAGTGGTGACCACTAATGGATTCCTGGGAGTGTCGTGTTTACGAAATGCCGACGTCAATGTTAAAGGGGAGGCAGAAAGAATTTAGCAATGTTAGGGCCATAAAACGGATGAGATCGAACTACATTTCAGGGAACTATATTTTGTTGGCGGACGTTCTTTTGTGATGCGGGAGGGAGAACCTTTCTTTTGTTGTGGTCGTTGCAGAGACACATGGCGGTGAGAACTGAAATGCGGTTGAGTGGACGAACTGATCACAGTGCGGTAAAAGCTGTGAAAGACGATATGAGCGACTCTCGTAAGATTAGAGGGCTGTTGCTCCCGACCTTTACTTATGGTACCGAAGGAAAAACGCGTTGCCGAAAAGGAAAAAAAGTTCATAATAACGAACACTGAACGAGCTCCTTTGGCAATCAGAAAGGAGTTCTTTTATCTTCATTGTACCAGTGAGAATTACTGCCCTTCTGATTTTTAGCACCATTGCAAAGTAATTGGAAATTAGTCTTAGTGGCACAGGCGTAAGATTAGCGTAAACTTTCTTAAAAAGGATTTAAAAAGTGACTTAAAGAGAAACATCACAACTTGGAGCTGTTTGAATCTCCAATTTACAACTTTTAAAACTTTTAGAACTTTTGTCTTTGGCCTTTGTCCCCTTTGTGTAACAGTATTTCGTTTTGCACTTAAGGTGCTTGCAATCATTGCCTCCATGCATTTGCGTGATGATGGACTGGAGATAGTTCGAAATATTAATATGATTACTCTGAAGTTATTTGCTTGTTTTTCTTCTATCCTAACACAAAAAACACAATGACTATTGTAATAGCCATTGTGTTTTGTCACGATTCAGTTGTTTTCGTTCCAGCTTCTTTCGATACTCTGTTTATTCTACTTTCCTTGTGTTTTCGTGTTTTTTTAGGGAATTTGTTTGTTCTGTTGCCATTTGTCGTAACTGAAGAAGGACCCTGCTGGATTCGAAAATTTAAAATATGTTTCACCATTTCTTATATATATTGTTTGTTTGTTTTTGGTTTCTGGTGTGACGCCTCTTTTCTGAAATATATATATAAATATACATACATATATANNATAGATGACAAACGAACGTTGTGGCGTTGAAAGTAGAATGGGGAAGTCCCATTCGCTGCACCCAATGGTCAATTGACAAACCCTGACCCCCCTTTAAAGCCACCCTGCTGACGACACGGGACATAACAGCACGAACGTATGCAGTTTACACCTTGTTGCGTTTACTGAAAATACGAACTGAACAAATCTGACGTGGTTAAATATTGCCTGTCATTTCTAACAGCGCGATGGTCATGTTTTGTATAACTTAAAATCTACAATAAGACGACCTTGTATGTTTACATATAAACTCACCTGCCTGATAATAGCCTATTACACGTTCAAACTTTAGCACCCTGGAATGTAACGGTAACGAGCTCCTTGTTTAATCATTAAAGACCCACATGTACTAGAGTAAAAAAGAAAGGATGCACAAACGCCGCCAATTCAAGATGAACAGAATAGATACAATAAAAACGTATAAGAATTCTCTGAATGTACACGTGAGAATACATTTATCTTTTTATACATTACAAGTTACCATGGACAATATATCGTTATGCTGTAACAAAATTTTGCCTATATGTATCTTAATTTATCAGTTAATGAAGGTTTTAAGAACAAAACTTGAAACATGTTTCACATGTGAATTTGGTATTAAGGAAGTCAATACTTTACAACGACTAATTGACACAATAAAAACAATATAACTTTATACCGACATGCTTTTGATGGTTCACAGTTTTACCTCATGTTATTAGTATTATTATTTCTTTTGGGGAGGGTGAAAAAACATTCATGTCATTTATATTCTAATCAGTGAGTGAATCTACAATTGAAAATAATTGCTGGCATGTTTCATAGATGAATTAACTAAATAAGTTCATAAATAAAGGATTTCTCATTCCGAATGTTAGTGAGGATCATTGAGTTGATATCAAT
>VJOZ01012310.1:0-12275 GCA_009801055.1 Stichopus horrens | reverse complement strand
AGAACCTGTGGAGGAGGAATCATCATTAGAGAAAGAGTTTGCAACAATCCTTCCCCGGCCTTCTGTGGTTTGCCTTGCAAAGGAGAGGGATTCGAACCACGGATGTGTAACACTGACATCGTAAGAATAACTCCAATATTACAAATTGATGGAGTAATTAGATTTTGAGTTCATGACTGGTAAACACATTCGGTAACTATTGTAGCTATTTAATTAGTTCCTTCAGGGAAAGGGAACTGAGGAGAACTGGCTGTGGCAGAACATCATTCACACGGGCGTAGGAAGGGGTAGTGAAATTAAAAAGCTGTTACTGTATTAAAGTATTACTTGCTCATGATAATTCTCTCATTTGAAGTGAAAATGTGGTTGTTGATTTTGGTCTCGTCCACATGGGGTTTATATATTACGTACAAAGGTACTGCACAGCTGTAATAAATGAGAAACATCTATAAGATCAAACTATAGAGGATTTAGAGTTTTATTTATCTAGGAATACCATTCAAACAAATAAACTTGTAGTAAACCACGAATTTTCAACAAACGTATTAAAGGTGGCAGGCGACATTTTAGGGTATTCGAACTGTACTTATCAACAAATATGCTGAAGCGTAGCTACAAAATCCATCAAATTTTGACAATTTTACGGGCACATTCCTTTTAGTTTAACTGCATAGTAAACAATCATTTGTTAGTATGCATGTTGTGATGTCAACAGAAAGATTCGCATTATGTTGTACTACTTTCCTTAACGTTTTTTTCTTTTGTTTAAGGACAAATAAGACTTTAATACTCCTCGAGGGTTCAATATTTTGAGGGCATTAATTTCTTTTTTACAAATGATGGTATCACTTAGAAATGTGTGAGACAGATGGTAAATGACTGAGCTGCAAAAAGTGTTTTCCAAAGGATTTTCATTCAGAACTTCTCTCTGCAACCAATGTTTGTGCACAATAAAATGATTCCATTTTCTTTACGTTTGATTCTTTTAGGAGTGTCCAGTGTCTCCAGATGACTATAGAAACGAACAATGTGCCGCAACGGCTAATGAACCAGCTTCAGATGGTTTGATATACGGATGGACTGAATATTTTCGTTCGTTCCTCTCATGTGAGTGATAAACGTAAACTTTAGTTTGAGTTCATTTTTTACTTGTAAATTACAGCCTGGTGCTCTCGACACTTAACTCAAAAGAATAAATCAAGTTACCTTGTAACCAATTATCTCGCCTTTGCTGTTTTGATCAGTTTCTGAATACTGTCAGAATCCGTGCTTGAGGTCCGATAACCGTTTTTATTCTCTGCGCCCGCCCGGACTTAACACGGACGGCACAGAATGTTGGGATTACAACATTGCAGACGAATCGAGATATCTTCGGTGTGCCCGGGGATATTGTTTGGTGAGATCTATAGGACGGACATGTACAAGTAAAAGAATTAAATTGTACAGCACATATTTACAGTTACAATGTACATCGTATGTTAAGTAAATATACTAAATTTGGCAAACATTCTTTTAAAACCAAAGCAAACTTGACACTTATCAGACCAGATTGTGTTAAAATGTGGAGTTCACAACAATCTCAGTTCACAAGACCAAAAAGATGAATTGCTGTATAAACAAAAAAGTGTCTATCAAATACTTTACTAATTTGAACATTAAAATGCAGTTACCCTCTTTATCATGTAGACATTTGGATGTGACGGAATAGAGGGCAGCAGTAGTCAGTTCGACAGATGCCATGTGTGCAACGGAGACGGATCATCTTGCACATGTGTAAATGGGACGTTTAGTGAAGGAGATATTACACGTGAGTATAGGCTCAAAGCATTATTAGAAAATACTAACAAGTAAAGCTGTATGTATTCGACCAAGTGTCACTGTAATTAAAAAAGGTCTTTGTTACTACCCAATGTTGACATTGCAACGCCACTGTCAACTATATATACTATAATATATGACAGTCTGAGATAGACACACAATACAAGAACTCTATTTGTCCTGATTTCTGTACCCAGGCTTTTGTACATGTCATTGGAATCAAACATAATCCACTGTCAGTTGTAGATGGTACTAGGGTATTATGTCTGAAGTATATCGCCCTGTGACACACTAAACAGCAAACACAGCAAAGAAATATAAAATAAAATACGGGCATGGCCAACAAGTAATCGTTAAGCATTACGTTTAAAACAGCCCATCTGTCCAGAATTATTTATTTTAAATTCATTAATTTAATGAAAAAGTTACTTTTACCTTAATATAATATACTTTTACCTTAATATAATATACCCCATACGTTATGCCTTTACTCCTCTGAGGAATGAACACTATGTTAGAGTGTTTAAAGCAATATCATAAACTGTCCGGAATATATATTATAATTACCTAAATTTTACACAGTTAATAATGATGATGTTCGTTACGGTAATACTGATGACCGACTCAGGTCTTGGATAGGTTCTACTAATACCCACTGCATCATGGGCGGTAACAATAACTGAGGGCGTTATTCCTCTGACGATATGTGTACGATCAAATGGTAGTGTGGTAGTTACATTGTCATACTTATTTTTACAATACCACAGATAGAAAACCGTCTAGTAATAATAACTTGCTTGATTTTCTTCATTACACATGTTTCGCCCTTTGACATGATACTTAACCTCAAGAAAGCCCAGACATTGGATTGACACATATGAACTATTTTACGACAGGGATTTTTAATTGACGAAGTCGATCATAACAACAGAGTTTTGGCATATAATGTCTCCCAATATTTAAGTTCATACAGGTGTGTGATTTTGTCTTACAGCAATGTGTTCAGCCTAACCAACTAATGCTAAAGCAATTCATAACATACAAACAGAGTGAAGGTGACAACCCCCCACTTGTTTCGACAAATTTGTATTCACGAACTTATATGGATAAAATGGAACATCCCTCTGTCAATGTAGCAGAACTGAAAATAAAACCAGTGCCACAAGGAAGGAACTCAGTCTTAACCACTGCAAAATGACGTCATATAGATATGTTCACGTGTAGTAAATTGGATCTTGGCAAGTTAATCGTCAAAACAACACTGTAAGGCTTTTGTCTTACTCGGGAGTAAGAAAGTGAATATGTCTAAGTTGCAAATTACTAAGTCAAACATCACTATGTGCGATTGACTTTGAAATCTTTCTTATCATCATTACATTCCTTATCTGATAGTGACAATAAAAGATTGGCTTCTTCTTAGTAGTGCTTTATAGCGTAACATGCTGCTTTCATTGAACGTAACATTTCTTTTTTGTATAAAAACAGAATTTAACAATTGGCACGAAATCCCAAGCAGAGCAACGTCCATCCTAATTACTAATAATGATATAGCTCGGGGGAACCACGTTGGTAAGTGAAAAACAGAAAACTATTCCCTGTCAATGACACAGCTGTAGTTTCGAAATGCTTATAGTATAAGCTTTGATATCAAGGAAATAGTACGTATTCTATGATAATGTATGCAGTAGCATTCGATATCGGTAATTGCATGACATGAACATTATTTGCTTGAGGTGATTATTGTCCTTTTGTATTTAAGTACAACTGATATGCAAGGTACCCAAGAGCTTCACAAAATGCTTGGCAACAGAGTGTAAAGCCACCGTGACTGTATTATAAGTTCAAGCGGAAACTTCGAGATGGTTTTCTTTTGAAAGGAGAATGAGGTCATGCATTTGTAACTACAGTGGGCACTGTTCAGTCATACTATTTCTATTTACCATAGTGACATGTTGAGCCACGTCATAGGAAATAACATATTTTTATATTTATTTATATTTTTTTCTTTCTTTTTTTTTAGCCATAACAGGTATATCATCGACAGAAGTATACTTTCGTGGATCTGGTTCGAGCCGTGATTCTGATACAAGAGCCTCACTGAGAAGTTTCATCATTCTTCATGATCACAGCAGCACCAGCGAGAGCTTTAGAAGTACTGGCCCAACGCCAGAATCTTTACTTTTAGAGGTTTACCTAAGTGCTTCGGTAGAAAATTTGATATCCTATACTTATTGTATGCCAAATGCTGGAAATTCATACTTGTAAGTAGCATAATTCTGTCTCATTCAACTAATAATAAATTGAAGTTGACAGCATCTGGTTGTAAATAGTGCAATGATCATATCATTTGTCAATAGTTACGTCTAGCATGAAGTACCTACTTTCTTTTGTATAAATACTACGAACTGGCTACATGTATTTGGCTAGTATCTACATGCCAAGAATATGGTGGCTTAAACCTTTTAGATGGTAAAACGTAAACAAATTTTAAACATTACGATCTATGTTTTAACAAGTCATACCCATTCCATAAAGTTCTTCGTTCTCACTTCACAAAACACTTAATTACATAATTGAGAATAAACTGTAGTTAAAATGCCCAAGTCATTTGTGTTTCGGCAACTAATTCAAACTTGAGAGTGTAATTAATGTCTCGTTTGCCATCATTCCATAACAGTTGGGATATTTCTGACTACGGAGACTGCTCTGAATCTTGCAATGGCACTAAAATACGATCTGTCACTTGTGTTGAGGTAAACAACGGCAGCACATCTGTAGTAGACGATAATCTCTGTGTCACAAACGTTGGCACTAAACCGGATACCGTCACAGATTGCAACGTTAATGTTTGTCCATTTTGGGTTGCAGAAGACTTCGAAAACGTAAGAAAAGATTCACTTTGCTTTAAAAATTATGATATGGTCTTTCAAAACCTACCTAATGAAAGAAAATGGAAAGGTAAACATAACACAACTTTTACTTAATCTCACGTTATTGTTAATTTTATTTTGTCAATATTTGTCATTATGGTTGTTTTCATTGATAAGGTTCTTCAGTAACATTAGTCTCAGAAAAATTTCTAAGCGTAGAGTGTAACAGTCTTTTAATGTTTCAAACGAGGAGAGAGTCCAGAAAGTTTGAATAACGTTTAAGAAGTCAGCCGATGCGCAAAACGTCTAAAAATTAACACTTTAGCAATTTTATTACTCAGTACTTTATTCTTAATGTCAGAATGAGGTTGAAAAAAGTGACATAAAATATTATTCAGAAAAGTTAATAGCTAATAGCGCGGCAAGTCAGGATTTGTACATCCCAAGTGTGTAGTATCCCTTCAAAGAAACTCAAACATGCAGAAAAAACATGCTATTAGTGAAAAAACAAAGGCATTATGTATGATGGGGGAATGCTTTTTTTTCAAAATCTTCCTTGAGGCCTTCAAATGACGCTCAACCCATACAAAACATAATTCTATTTCAAGTTGAAGGTAATTCTAATGATTAAACTTCTGTCACAAGGAAACCTTTCTTTTTTTACAATTACGATTACATTTGTGAAATAATGCTTGCAAAGTGAAACATGAACACGTCCTCCTTTTGCGAAGTAAAAGTATGTCGTCATACTTTTGGTCAACAAACGACGTATTTTCGATTCAATTTACACACCTGAAACAAAATCGTGTCTATTTCGTCTTCTGGGAAATTATGTGGGTGTCACCTATGTATCATGACTACAAATAGATGAAGTAACCTGCCAATACCTATTTGTGTGACCCATCTACAAAGCCAGATGCATGATGCAGTGGTACTGTCACTGCCTTTGATTGAATCGGTCATGTTTACAGCTCACGTTGGGGAATATGCTGTGGACCTGGGAAGCAGTTGAATGTCAGAATGAAAATAGTGCGTTCTCTGACATAATTATCTCGCTGAGAGACCGTTACAAAGTGATAAACGTATTAAACGGAATTACTCTAATATGTGGATTGCGTAACACTTGCGTTTACAAAAGTGTTTACCAAATTTGGAAGAAGAAAGTGAAGAAAAAGGTATCATGAGATGAATGTCACATTTACTTAATGTCCTTGTTTAACAGTGTCCTTTTAAAAGTGTTTTCCTGCTGTTCAAATTTACAGAACAGTTCTGACATGTTAGATCAACTGGTGGTTGTTTCCGTGGAAGTTTCAGTATAATTTTGATCACGAAGAGAGTTGTTCTCCAGCTGTTTTACATCATTAATGGTACCTTAGAGGTTTTCAAACAAAATATACCCTTCATTCCATTTTACAAACTAACAACTATGACTTCTAAATGTTGCGCAGTTTAACTTACTTTTTACCATTTCCATCGGCAGTCAAAACATGACACATTGAGTTTTGTTGTTTGATCTATTCCTAAGTGCACTGTCATCTGCGGGAATGGCACACAAACGAGAAACGTATCCTGTAGAACAAGTTCTCAGATCGTCGACGACAATCTTTGCGATCCTTCACTTAAACCATCGACGGAACAAAATTGCATCTTGGGAAGCTGCCGATGGGTCGTGGGCGAATTTAGTGAGTGTTCGGTGACCTGCGGCAACGGCACCCAGATCAGAAATGTTCAATGCGAGAATGACCTTCAGATTGTGAGTGATGATAATTGTGAAGCGCCAAAACCAGACAGAGAGAGACGTTGTGATTTAGGTGACTGTTCTCCACATTGGAAGGTTGGATCCTACAGCCCGGTAAGTGACAGTTAAACTGTAAAAGGTATGCAAATTAAAAACTGGATTAACTGATATCAGATTCAGTCTCTTTTTTGTCTTCCAGCAAAAAATGTCATGTAAATAATGTACAAGAAATACGAGAAAAAAGTTAAGTACTAATGATACACATGAAATACACAAAGATCAGATCGGAAAACATCATCATTAAATAATAACGAATAAGAAATAAGGTGTGTATCAAGAACCTCAAAGAAGTGGGCCAGAAATTCTGTCATTCCCTCTCAATTGAGGAGGTAGAATGGTTACAGCAGAGGAAATGAACAATTTAGAAATGTTAAGGCACGGTTGAGATTTCTTGTGATGGAGAAGGTACAACTCTCATTCTTCATTTGATGAACCGGGAATGACATATCTTGTTACTAATTAACAGTAGTTAAAATCGTGCTCATAGCATTTGCGTTGATTACACCAAAAGATCTCGAATGTCTTAAAACAATTTTCAGACTAAATATGATATTAACAATATTTAAGCGCATTAATTCAATGACCCGATGAAATATAGTTCTCGGTAGTCTTGTATTGACGAAACTTTTTTTGTAGTGCATTTCATACATTTATGCCTTTTCAACCTTTAGTGTTTACCAAACTGTGGGAAGGGAGTGTATTCGAGGGAGGTAACTTGTTGGGTCGGAATTACAGAGGTTAGCAGAGATCAATGTGATGCCAGCACTAGACCATCAGAAGAAGACGAATGCATATCAACGGCTTGCCCAAGAGGTGTGTATGTTGTCATTATTCCTCTTTTTTCTATTTTACAAAGAATTATCATTTCAGAAAACAATTGCGGTATTTTAAACAATTATATTTTGTCTGATTTATTTCGCGTACAGCTACTGCAACATTTTATATACTTCTTTGCAGCATGTGATGTAGTTTTCCTTGCAACCGACTCTGAACGTTCGGGTACGTTTTCCACTCCAAGATTTCCAAGGAGGTATCCAAGACGGTCCAAATGCTCTACCTGGATATTCGCCGAGGAAGGCAAAAGTATCGAAATAATCTTTCGGAGGTTTTTACTTCAAGCAAATCAAAACCGTGGGTGCAAACACGATTATCTATTGGTGAGTGTATGTCAGTACGGATCCACGGGAGCACATGGGCGACAAATGTACTGACAGACTGATAGTACTGACATTACTTACCCGACTTTCAAATTATCATCACCATTACTACCAAAAATGATGTCATAGAAAACCGAAATAATTTCAGAATATCTGCATGTTAGTAATTCTACAAACAGAGATTCCTCTGAAGAACGGACCAATAAAAAAGTACGAAAAATGAACGGTTCTTTTATGACGCAAAAAAAGAGGTCGCGGTTGTGCTCAGGTTTAAAGGAACAGTAAACTTAAATGTGGTGTGCCATGAAAATGATATTTATCAGATTTTTTCCCATTTGTTTCCATCTTCAACTCATTTATTCCAGCAAGGAACAAAGACAGCGTATACAATGACATACATAATAAAACAGTTTTACAGCCGTTGATTATTGCATGGAAAAAGAGATAAAGGAAGTATAAATACTTATTTCCCGTATCTTATGAATATAGTATGTGGAAAAACAACAAAACAATAACAAACACAACACTTCGGTGAGTCCTTTATCTATATTAAGAATAGGATGTTAACAGATGTTCTTTTTTCATAACTTTTTAAATTTATTAATGTTTTTGTAGGCTGTGAGATGCTGAGCGAAGGAATTCCATGGCCTTACCCCGTCAAACGACATACGAAATTGATTCTTCTTAGTTCTGGCAAATCTTGAAAATGATGTTGAAAATAATTTTACGTGTGCTTCTAAATTCAAGGTGAAGTGGTAAAATAAAGTTTCAAGCTTGTTAGCAGAAGCTTATGGTATTCTCAGTACATGAAATTCAGGTGTTGAATTCCATTATTTTTTTCTAATGGGAGTATACTCAGATTATAAAAGAGAGGTGACGTATGTTCTAATAATCAGCATTAGCCAAAATTCGAATTGCTCTACTTTGCATTGAGAATAATTAAGGTTGTATTTGTACACGTTGCCCCATACGTCAATACAATAACTGAAAGATGGATGCAAAAGCCCATAATATAATGTCAAGAGCGCCTGTTTATCTAACAGCTTACTAGCTCTTGATTACAACAAGACTAAGAAATCTTATTAACAAGAAAAGCCCTTTTCGGTAAAAAGGACCAAGAAGCTTTGACACAAGTTCAGATGAAACTCAAAAGGGTCATTACAGATGAGAAACGAAACTAAAGTCAAAAATTGAGCGCAATTTTTCCGGTAATAATATGAAGAAAGCTTGGGAAGGTATTCGTCTGATGAGTAGGTACTCAGTATCCATCCATCAATCCATCCATCAATCCATCCATCAATCCATCCATCAATCCATCCATCAATCCATCCATCAATCCATCCTCTAAAGCCATAATACTCAATCTTTGACTTTATTAATAGTTACAAGTGTTTTAAATAGCCCCAAATTTCATCACAATCCATCGAATATTGATGATCGTACAGACAAATTGTTTCTTATGCCTGCGGTAAGAAGAAACAATGGCTATGTATGCATATTTATGACGTCAAGAGAGGAAGTTGCATGATATGCCTAAGGGTGTATCCTTTGCTTACCTTACCTCTCTTTCAACAACAATTCCATATGCTCCGAGGGTTTGTTTTGGAGGCACGTAATTCCTTTTTTTACAAATATTTATATCATTCGCCAATGTAAAATCCATTAAAAAGTAACTAAAAGATAATGTATACTGTAGGACTAATACACAAAATACCAACACTGTGCCTTAAATCAGATAATTACATTATCGTCAAAATTTGAAAAGCAGTATCCCAACAATGGTAAGAGAGAGAAACTCAACTTCAACGGAATACCGTTAAAGGTTCCACTCTGAAACTGGTTCAGTGTGTCAAATGACATGTTTTTGTGCATTTCATAATCTACGTCGTAAAATTCGCCTTGTTTTTCTCTTTCTTTGAAAAGGTAACAGATCTAACGACTGGAAGTGAGGACCGATACTGTGGAAGGCGTGGGAGATTCAGGGTCACTCTCAAGCACCAAGTATTGCTTTACTTTCGATCAGATGTTCGAAGAAATTTCCGTGGATTCATCGCAACATTTGTAGTATCCTAAACTTCTTTCAGCACTTTCTAGGAATTTAATTAAACGTAGTCATGTACACTGGTAAAGGGAAATTTAGATAATCAAGAATTTTTTGTAGTCATATGTAGCTCATAATCATGAACCTCCTTTTGAGTTATGTGAAATAAATTACCACGTGAACTCATATTTTCTTCATTTAGAAGTTAGGCGGTCTTTCTCAATTCTAATTCTGCAAGTCAATATATCCATACGTTTTATCATGCTTTGTCTCTGAGAGACACAAAAAGCTGCCTAAGAGATTTGATTTCCTTAATAGGTGGTAGCTGTCATTACTAATCAAGATACTGCTTGGCAAAACATCATGCTTTATTTCTTACTATATGGAAATAAAATTCCTTTTATTGAAGCTAACATTTGCCACAGTTCCTTCGTGGATCGAATATCCAAACCTTGTTTTGTGTAGATTTTTTCTCTCTTAGATTCTGGTGTAGATGTATAAGTGAATGTTTTGTATTTTATTTTATTTTTCTGGAGGACGTTTATACGGTTAATGTGACAAGCTCAGCTGAAGGGGACACTGATATTTTATCCATTGTGGTGAATTTGTTTATCATATTTACCACGAACTTGAGATATCGGCTCCACGAAAGTTACATTCAGAGTAAACAAACAGGAAAATGTGTGCAACCTCCTATAGTGTAACGACTTGGTTACTTTCTTTGTGTGTATTCTATCTTTGTTGCCTGAATGAGATTTTCAACTTAATCATTATAAGTAAAACGAGGATCACATTTCACCTGTTAAGACTATTTCGGAGTCTTTGAAAGAGATCATTCACTACTTCAACCTAACCTACAATATGTCTTTTACATCTATTGGTCAAAAATCGACGAAATCACCCCACAGTTTTAATATGGGTTTTGTTGAAAATGATAATTCATCGTCATGTAACTGTTACATCAAACCGACGGTGGCAGAGTAGGATGTTGGTAGTTCGCAGTGACTGCATCTGTCACGTTAGTTGATAGTCAGCTGACACAGGTAGGACACAGCTGAGGCAAAACGGTTTTCTTCGATATTGAAATGATTCAGCTTGAAGGAAACTTTACACTCTTAACTGTACTAAATTACATCAAATTGCATGGTACATCATAGCAGAGAGAGGATTACGTTTGTCAAGATAGTTGAGCCCCGTCCATGTGGATTTTCTACCTCTGATGAACAGCGATTGTGTAATGTTTCAACGAATGATCACCAGCCAAAATTCTGTAATGAATGGAATAAGGCGATACCAATACACTGTTTCCACCAGAATGTGCATATCTTTGGGAGATATATGTGGATTAAAAGACTGAAAGAATCAAAAGAAAAATTACCTAAATCATGATTACAGGATAGTCTTACCACTTCTCAGGAATTGTTGTCCTTACATATAACAAAATAGTATCCTTACAAACAATTTTGACATTTTGGAATCAATTTTGTTAACAACATGAAAAAATATTCTGCAACGAAGCAAAAACACAGTGATATTTCCTAGTCAATTAAATTTCCATTGTTTACGGTTTTGGTATATTTGCTGATGTTTTTTGCAGTTTGATGTTTGATATTTGCTAAAGTTTAAACTCTGGTGACGTTCGTTTTCATTTTCAGAGTGTACTACAAAATGTCCAAAAATGTTCAAAACGTGGACTCAATTCCAGGCACGTCTTAATTTTACAAGGATGGAGGTTTATTTTACATGCACTTCAAAAATATACGAAAAGCATGGTCTCAAACAAAATGCGAAGAAACTGAGCAAAGACAAAGTCAAACTCAAAGCCTAAACTGACAATTTTTGAAGAAGATAATTGTATAGTCAAAACAGAAGCAATTTGAAACAATTCAAAAAGAGCAAACCCATAACTTTTATATCGCAATTTCAACTTGGAGTTTTGTTGAATACACAATTTTCCTTAAACTTTTCAAACATGTCAAAGCTTTCAGTGACATAACAAACAAAAAGTCTAATGAAATCCCTTAAAGAGCGCTTTGGTCTTGCACATGCATGCTGGTTGACTGAACATGCAAGTTTTGGAAGAACTTAGGGAATGTGGCGTAAGTAATTACGGTAGAAAGGGACAAATGGAATATGCCTATTTCTTATTAAATAACATGCTGTAAAGGTGTCATGGTGTTTCCTTTATTCTTAGTGTAGCTATTTCAAAGCGATTACATTTGCGTAATGACAAGTAAAGAAAAAAACGATTTACAGATTTTTGCAGTAAAACATGTGTTTGAACTTTGAAAACTGTCTTAACATCATTGAGACTATATTTTCAGACGAAAACAAACATGACAATATTTTTCAGAATTGATTGGGCAAAGAACAAATTCGAATTGTGGAAGGTAAAAATTTACGTAAAGTTTGTTAACAAGTTTACAAGATACAAGCTGTTTTACCTTTAATAAACAGTTTTCCTGAGACGTTAAAAAAGAAACAAAAAATTTTGTTTCCTATCATTCAAATGGTCTTGCATTGTGAGTGTTAGATAATTAATAACCTATTACTCTCCAGTAAATCGTCGATTTGAAATAGCTACACTAAGA
>VJOZ01012284.1:7661-18985 GCA_009801055.1 Stichopus horrens | reverse complement strand
TTTTTTTTACAATGTCAGGTGGAAGTTTGGCTGGTACTAATTAAGCCAACATTTATTGTACGGTCACTGGTTTTGTAGTAAAAAATGTAGACTTATACAAAACACGTACAGTTTATCTGCACAAATTCATATCAAACACTGTCATTAAAATGATCAACAAAGCAATAACGTTTTTCCTCTGATAGACAATGACATTTAAAGGTTGTGTGACATGCCTCAAGGAAAGAGAACTCTTCATCAAAAGTTGCAAAGTAAAACCCTGAGTGAAAATCCGTTTTAATTTTGTTGATATCTTTTACCATTATTTAGGTATGACTTTTCAAATTTTGAGAAAAATGCAAAACAGATGACGTGTTGCGCAGTGACGGTAGGCCTATTTCTTCTATTAAGCCTATATATTTTGTCTCTTAATTACTTTATTACTGAGTATCAAATTGGTAAGTAATATCGATATTTTTTAACAAGAAAATACATGCTTCCAGAATAAGACCCTTCGGAGATATAAAATTTCTCAAATGTCCTTGAAATAAAGATTACATAAGCAAAGGATTAACATTAGTCACATGGGTTCATCTTTTGAGTCACAAATTTACATACTGAGCCAATGTTACTCATGACACAGCTGCATGACACTAATTTTCTTGTAAATTGGTCAATCTCTAACCGGTTTTGATGGAATGTGTGGCTATTTGTAATATTTCCAATGCTAAATGCACCGGCCACTTGGCCAAAGCGCTTCTAACATAAAATTAAAGAAGATGCAATATTATTGAAAAAGATGATTGGTTGACCAACTTCAATCTGTAGCAATATTCATATAAAAATCAAATATTCCAGCAAGGTGTAGTACATGTTATGGAATGGAGTCTGGCGATATCAGTTGTAGAAATCTTTCAAGAGGCTTCACTGCCAACTATAAAAGAACATTGGAATGTGACCGTTTCACAGGTCAATTTGTCTAATAGAAGGACTTCATATACAACAGGGCACTGCACTGCAGAAAATGGTAAAACCAGATTCACAAATTAAATTTGTGAATAAGAATAAAATTTCAAGGAGAAGGACTTGATGACAAGCCGCCCTGGTTTCAACGCGTACATAAATGGACGATACACCAATCAAATAAACGGACGTGTGATTATTCGATGATGTTGGGGAGGGGGGTGTGTTTGTCTACGATGACAGTTGTCAGATGATCTTGCTTTCGCGCTTTGTGTGGTATGCACAAAGCACAAGAATAAGCTGTGTATACACATGCATTTTACTGGTGCTTTTACTGGGCTACACGAAATGCTAGTAAACAAAGAATGCTTTTATTTATTTTCAACCTAGTTTCAAGATGATAGATTGGTTAGCCTTGGCTAAACTTACACGAGGTCCTCGAAACAATTACGCATTCCAACTATATGGCAGACAAAATGTACACCATAAAAGAATCAATAAGTGTAACAGACATTGCAAATTACAAGGGAACAATTTGAAAATTTGAGATAGGACATGGCAACATTTTAAGAAAATAAAAGCGCATGAGAGCTATCAGATTGCACACAAAATGAGATATATGGTATCTTTAATTTGACAATTAAAAGTACTATCACAGAAAACAAGCTACACTGGGGCCTTGCTGGGCTTTTACTTTGCTGGTTGGGCTTAATTGGGATTGGGCTAAAGGTAGGAGTTTATTAAAACCCTTATAGGGACACCAATTTAGCTCAAATGAAAGGCCTTCAAACTCAGTTTTGAAAGAAGGTTTTAAAGTGAAAGTTCAAGTGTTTTTCTTTATCGAAAAGGGAGAGAGAGGGGGAGAGAGAGAGAGAGAAAGTACCTAAAAAATAAAAGTGGTAAATACGTTTGTTTTCGACCTGTGTTGACTTATAACTATATGAGTTCCAATTGGGATTTAACGGGACTCAACATGGCTATTCTCCTTTATCTCTTGACTTCATGTATTTACCAATATTATAAGTCTAAAGAACTATCAAAATAAAACTGGATGAGTGCTGGTGGTAATTGGGTTTGATTTGAGCTTTGCTCTATTCGGCCCCAAATGGGATCCCGTCCGTGCCCAATTTGTCTCTTTTTAAAAGACTTGCAAAAAGACTGTGAGTCATTGTTTCGTGAGAAGTTTTTAACCTCATAAACTGCGGTCCTAAATACACCAAATAAGTACTAAACCAAAGTGGGTTTAAATTGGGCCTGACTTGGGTCATGCAATTTACTTGCCCAGGTAGTGCACAATTGGGCTATCATCACAAACATTTACATTTCGATGATTTAAATCTGTCATAAACCTACCTTATACACATTGGTCGAAATAACTAGAAGTGATGTAAATATCATGACTAAAGGCGTATTTTCTTCAAACCTCCGATAAACACTAAACCAAAAGTAAACAATAAAGATCAGATGTTGCAAACCTTGAGTCATGCACTTGTTATGTTATCCCAATTGGGCCCTTTTTTAAGCCCTATTGGGATCACATCATAAATATCCATAATAATTATGGAACAGTTCTTCAAAAAGCTTACGCTTACCAACATTGATCTTGAGATGAAACTAAAATGTACTATCGTCAATTAAGGAGGGTTTACTTGGGCCAGAAGGGGTACCTATTTGGGCTATCTATAAATGTTGAGTCGGTGGTCTTAATGCTAAGTAAATGCAATGTTGTACCAATGACGGCTTTAACCTGCTCAAGTGACTTCCGGGTCATATACAGACCTCAGACAAATACTAAACCAAAAATAAATACAGAAGATGAGAGGGCATTTAAATGAACATGATACGGGACGTGCAATTCTAAGTCCCAAGAAGGGACCGTGCATATTAGGACCCAGCTTGCGTATTTTCACAAACGAGGCGTATGAAGTGAGGCAGTTCTTTATTAATTCATCGACATGAGCCCACGCTGCTTTCCAACAGTCATCGACTATTAATTAAAGGAAACTATTTGCGGAATATACTTCTGATAATTCCTGCACTGGACCTATACAATTTTGTATCTTCTTCACCATGTTTCTCACACTTTTCAATTGATTTACATGTTTCTCTTCAAAACAATGTGACATAAACTCAACATCTTTTTGAAGAATAGCCTTTTTGAAGAATACCATTTTTGAAAAACAATTTTAACAGCACTACATCACATCAAAAGCATGCAAGAATGCATACAGGTCCTATATAGCAGATTCATATTTGGGAACAAACATTACTGATATCATTTATAAATACCCAGAATGAACAAATACTTCAAGGATGCAATGATTTTGTTTGGATATCTCACATACTGCTATCGGGATAACTGACTGTCCTTATACACATATTCATCAGGAAATAGAAATCAAATCCAGGATTAATTTTTATCACTGAAACCAGGGAACCATAATGAGACGGTGGAAAATCAATAACAAATTCACTCTGAATGTAAGACATTAAATGATAATAGTAGATTACTTTCGTCCCACCAACTAGACTCAATGTCAATATAAATCAGCACTTTGTTAAAATTCAAGACATTCGCTAGTCTCATTGATGATAAATGCTTCACATTAACCCAGCCATGTAATCATATGAAAAAGATGACAACATACAACTCATGTGCTCAAATACCTGCTATAAATAATTTGTCTTCCAGAGGATAATGTAAATTGTACATTGTTAACTGAAAATTGCATTAACAGAATAATCATTTACTCTGTCATTTATTGCTTTATTAATTTATGTGACTTGTATAGTGTAACATCGGTGACTGATCTGGTCTGATTATTGGGAAAAGCTTACTCAGCTTTTTCTGATATAAAAATGATTTTCACTTTGTCAAGCTCAGGAGTTCCAGATTTATGAATTTTTTTTAAACTTAGAAAATACTTTCTCTAAGTGTGGGTTGTCGTTACAAATATACTGATATCTAAACACATACTGGTGGTCTTTAAAAGATTAATTTACTGGAAACAGACAATGATGATTATTGTTTCCTCCCGGAGTTGTCATTTCGGTTTCTTGTCAAGCTTTGACCTGCTGACACATAACGTAGGCTGCACAGTACTGTGTTGACAATAACGTTATGTATACAGGAACGAGTAGTTTGGTATACTTATCAACCAATTTGGTAGCAGCAGATCTCATAATTTAACTGGAATAAATGGAAGAAATTAATGGAACTGGCACTTTTGTTGCCATTGGGTGATAACCATCTTGCCCGGTAGCAAAATAGTACACTAAGTCTATGATTTAGTTTTCTCCAACTGCGATAGTGCGTTGGCCGTCTGCAAACTACCGCACTTTATTGGTATGGTATGATTTTAGACCAATAATCCAACAATACTTCACATGATCCCACGTGATGTTACTGCATTAATGTATATAATATGTATCTATTGATGTGTTATATACAAAATACTAAATATTCATGTTTATTCATGTATGCATACATTGGTACTTATTTTCCTCTATGTTGATTATTATTTTCTAGAAATATCGTGTAGGACTTTTTCACTCTGTGTTGTACATTTTTTCTCTATATCGAGTATTTTTCCTCTTCAATGAGTACTTTTAAATGGAATTCTTTATTATCATTGTATGAGCAATTCCTCCCGAGTAACTCATAAAACATATGTTCTCACGGTCATCCAAAAAGTATTACCACACAATTGAGTCAAGATGGGTAAGATGGGTAAATCAAACGTGAAACGATGTTTCTACATCCATTGTATAAAGCTTTTGCATGCAATAATATTTAAATATGAAAGAATATAAAGAATATTTCAAAAGACAATGATCGTCAGTGTAATCATGCAGAGATAAAGAAAATTCGTTTCCCTGATCTTTATAAATGATTGTACACATTGTGCTCCTAGTAAATATATAGTTCTTTATACTTTCAAGTCAATGATTTTTTGGTACAAAACATTATTAGTATTTAACCAAAGACAAACCACAGTTTTTTTCTCTCACAATTTGATATAAAATAGGGTTAAGTTGTAAAAAATGTTACATTTGTGTAGATTTTTAGTCAGAAAGAGCGAACCCGTAGAGAGACGATCTAGACTAAGGTCAATCAAGGACATTCAAAGAAATGTAAAAGTAAACACATAATCCAAAAATAAATTACACAAAATGCTAAATTGAGTAAAGAGACTGCCATTGCTAGTCGCCTTGAACCCATGTAGAGACCTCAATTGGTGATAGGTAGACTAGTAAGTTCACTGAGGATTTTCGTTAAGAACATCTTCCCCGTGAGTCCGGATACTTTTGGTGTAACTGATGGACAACATTCTGGTAAATTCTGTAGTTCATCAGATTCTCAACTTTTCGCTCTGGCATTCGATCTGACGGATATTTGAAACCTTGATGAATAAGAAAGCCCGGATGAAGCACGAGAAACTGATATCCTGCCATGTGTAACTCACACATCTGAGAAAAATGAAGACATGAAATCAATCACTGTATATCAGTTTCATTAAGACATGAACCAGGCATGAATTCAACTATAAGATCTACACATGTTTACCAACAATCGAGGAAAAACCTCCACCCTCGCTCATCCTTCTTAAATTGGCTGCGCATGCAGGATTTTTTGTTCAAAGCATATACATTTACTCGTTTTGGGCAGCATTCGGAAGGGGACCCCCCGTAGAAGGCAGTAGGGGGAAATCACTCAGTCGGAGTATCCGCAGTGTTTATCTTTTCTAGCTCTCTCGATAGCCAGTCAGAAATAAGGAAGTCAGGGACAATATTTGCCCTATGGTGCTGGTACTCCTACTATCAACTTTCCTTCTCCTGTTTAGTCTCCTTAGCCAGCTTTAACCATTTCGACATAAAAACGATGTGTTAAGTGCTGTTAACTCGTTTTTATTCAACTTTTAAATCGTCTCACCAACCTTTTTGTCTGACCTGTCTTCCGTATGGCGCATTATGTCTCTCTGACGGATTCTTGACTGTAGAACACTTTAAACTTGAAACAAGACAAGATGCTTTCCACCTAGCCCCACTATTTACCGTTATCACATTTAAGGTAAAAAATTATAACATAAATGGTGCGTTCAGATTATTATGTTATGGTTAAAACTTATTACATTTATGGGTTATATCGGGTTATACCTAGTAATTTAGTAATTTTAGCTTGGGTTCCTGCTGTCCGACTCAGGTTTCGTCTGCTTCATGGTGTTCTGTGCAGCTGTTTATGGCAAGCCAAATGACCAATTATTCGAGAAACCTGGATTATCGGTTGATAAAACAGGATTGCCAGTTAATAAGCCTGTTTTTTCGATCGATAAACCCGGTTTATCAACGGATAAACCAGGTCAATAAACCAAGTTTATCAAATTATTGAGCAACGGCGAGGATAAACCTGGTTTTTTGACTGATAATTAGGTATAGTTTGTTCGTTGAAAGGTGAAAGAAATCTGAAATCTGAAAGTTGAGCGGGAAGTTTGAACACATCATGTTACCCATGAGAAGTTCATTTCAAAACGTTAAGAATATGAATGAAAATGGTTTGAAAATGCCTAAATAAGCCAGGAGACATGTTCCTTGACTGGAATTCCCCTTTAACATGATTTTGACCCGTTGACCTCTGGTGACTCCAAATGACCTTTGACCTCCACCAAATAAGAAGGTGTCATCTACTCATTATGGGCAATCCACACGTTAAATATGAGATGCCCCCACTGTTACCCTTCCCAAGATATAGTGTTAAGGTTTTCCCAATTTGACCTCTGATGACCTCAAATGACCTTTGACATGCATCAAAACCAATGGGGATCATTCATCCAGTATGGCCAAACTGAACATCAACATATGACATTATTCAACATTAACCCTTCTGAAGATTATGTTTTTACAAGTTTTTCAAGTTTGACCTCTGGTGAACTCAAATGATCTTTGACTTTCAATAAAAAAAAAAGGAAATTTCTACTCGATTTATGCAATCTATACATTAAGTATGACATCAGTCAAGACTACCCTAGAGTGTTTAAAGTTTTACAATTCCACCTCTGAAGACCTCAAATGATGTTTGATCTAAACCAAAAATAATAGGGATCATCTACACAGTATGACTAACCCACATAACAAATATGGGGTCAGTCATGGTTACCATTCTTGAGATACCGTGTTTACAAGTTTTTCACGTTTTGACCTCTGGTGACCTCAAATGATGTTTAAACTTCACCAAAAAGAAAAGTAGGGATCATCTAATCAGTATGACCAACCCACACACAAAGTAGGATATTAGTCAAGGCTATGCTTCTTGAGATATAGTGTTTATATAGTGCTTACAAGGGTTTCACAATATGACCTTTGGTGGCATCAAATGACCTTTGATCTACACCAAAAGCAGTAGGGATGCTCTAATCAATATGACCAACCCACACACTAAGTATGAGATTAGTTATGTTTACCCTTCTTGAGATATTGTGTTTAAAATTTTTTCACATTTTGACCTCTGTTGACCTCAAACAACCTTTGACCTCCACAAAAAGTACTAGAAATCATCTACTTAATACGAAAAACCCACACACGAAGTACAACATTAGTCAGGGCTATGCTGATTGAAATCTAGTCGTCATATGGTGTTTACAAGGGTTTCACAATTTGACCTCTGGTGACTTCAAATGACCTTTGACTTCCACCAAGGACAAGAGGGATCATCCACCCAATATGACAAACCACACACACCAAGTTGGAAATTAGTCATGGTTGCCCTTCTTGAAATATCGTGTTTACCAGCAAGGCATCAGATACACACACATTCACGCACAACATCACCATCGCATGTAGATTCCTTTTACCTTTGGCAATGAATCAAAAGCTGGTCAGAACCCGGCATATCATACAAACACAGTGGCTACCAGGTCATCAAGATGATGATTACTTTGGCATCGTCAAAGTCGATTCGATCATCTGAAGAAAGGGATAGCTAGAACCCTGTGTACCATTCGGTCCATCACCTTTTGAACTGGGGATAAATCATCTGACCAAACCAAACACATTTTAATGAATGTCATAAATTTTTGTGGTCCTCAATCTGACTCTTGAGGACTTCCAAGTACAGTAATTTCTAAATGCAATGAACCGAGGTATTATGTCTCAAGGGGGATGTCTGAACACTCTTTTCATCAAGTTGTTTACGACAACTGACCCACGACTTCAAGTTTCAGAATATTTACATAAACTCTGCATAAATACCTGCCTTCAGCAAACTGGAGAGGTAACATCTAGCAAAGTTCAAGATATATGGTGTGACTGTCACAAAGACAGCAGCCTATGGTGCGCAATTGTAGAGTCCAAAGAAAAATAGCATGGCACAGTTTGCCCTTAAAATCATTACTATGACAGCATACATGCCAAAGAAGGAATGTAGAAAATGTGCTGTAGCAACATGATACACCCTCGATACATGACACAGGTCATGGTGAAATGTCCCAAAGAAATGTAAAAATATTATCTCCGTTTGTGTTTAACTTACAAGGCTCTTATGCAACCAGAGGTATTTCTCCTTTTTACATACATAACAGGAAATGTAAAAGCACTAGCTAGAAGGTTGTAAAAACAAAACATAGCCGGTGGTTTATATAAAAGCTACTCTCACTTCTTTGCATTGCTTTATGTTCACTGGAATGGGTGATTAGTATTAACTTGAATTCATAGAACATTAAAGCTTCAAGTACTGGCTCGGCATTCGGTACCCCTGATACAGAAACTGATAGCTGAAACATATTAACCAGTGCAAGTCTTCACAGAACACTTAGCATTTCAGGGTTGATGAGGGAGTAGGAAGCTATGGATGGGATGAGGTAAGAAATATTTGGGTGTTAGCAATTAAGTGAGTTTTTCTATGCTGAAAGAAAGGAGCCAAGACAATATTGGTGTTGAATTAGCACTATGGTAGACCCATCCTCTGACGTTTTTCCCAGATTCATATCAGTAACGAAAATTTATGGTCAAAACTTCTGCAGACGCAATTCCTAAGACCACATACAATGCAAATGACACCTCAAAGGCGCCAAATGAAAGGAATAAATTTTCAGAAACTTCTGTTTGCACTCAAAAGAAGGTGCTTCGTTTCTGACGAGTCGGCCTTAGAAATCATCTTCAAAGGGTGAATTCCTCAAATCTTCTCAGTTAATCAGCGACAGAGGCATTAAATGCAAGAAGAGTCTCACACTTATAAACAGCATTGTAATACCCCTTCCCCTGCATGCCAGCAGGGTTGATAAATTGAGAAGGAGAGATGAAAATCAAAGTCACAACTACTGTTTTCATCAAGTCCTTAAAATCCTAACTAGTAATTTTCTTCCACATACCCGTCGGGTACCCAGGTACCCGACAAAAACGTCTATTGTATCAGTAACATCAGCATTCCCACAGTACCTGTACATCACATTTGTGCATGTGGAGGAATATTACCAAACTGTGTACTACATACCCCATTTACAAATACTCATTAAAATGACTTCTGATTTTCCCCAAGAAACAGAAAATCCTGTTTTGAATTATCTGCTGTTTAAAGTAGCCAAAATTCAGCAATCTGACACTGTGTGCTCATGCAGTGGTTGTGTCCTTTTTCACTTTGTGAAGGAAACCGATAGTAACTTTGGACCCAGGTAGCAAAATACACTGTTAGGCACCCACGGTGCCAGTGAAAACGCTAGACACAGCCAACATCTGTCATGAGCGAGTTCAGTTATACCACATGACTCAACAAAACTGATGAACATTCAACACTCCTGACTGAACTACACGTCACAACAAATTCCTAGCAAAAAGGAAAACACAAACATTACTATTGACCAGACATGACACTGCCAGAAATGGTAGCCCCAGTCAAAAACAAATACTTTCTTTTAAAAAATTGATTTCAATTCCAAGAACTGAATTACGCATCGCTACAAACACACAGAAAAAGGGGAAGAAGGAAAACTGCAAATGTAATATGATGATGAAACCACAGACACAAACAAAACGCTCTCTTCAATCGAGGAAGTGATAACTTGCACGGTGGTCGTCAGGACACTGCTGTTTGATATCGGTGTCGAGTCACGATGAGTAAAGTCCTTAAAAATAAAGAATACTGCTGAGGCTGATGAAACACGCACTGGATTTCCCACGATTTACTTTCATCACATAAGGGGATGACTTAACATATGACACAATCACAGTTTTGCTGATGATAGCATTTTAACGAGAGGCACAATTAGTTTGATACAACTTTCTGAGTTACTGCAGGGGGTATTATCTTAAAGAACACTACACCAATCAATTGAGCATTGTGTGCTTACCAACATATACATGCATATTTGATCAATTCTGATGACATACTGAGAAATACATACAACTTCCTACAAATTCCACTCAAAACTTGACATTTTAGGCTTTCACTTTCGATAACAAGTTCTTGAAAACTCAGATTTTACTGACAAAGTTGTCCACTGACCTCCGATCAATGAAAAGTGCCAATCTCGGCGACAGATTGGGCCATGTTTTCCATCATGAGCCATTTTCCAAAAGACACAGAATCAGATCGACAGTGGCTTGCTAACAACCACAAAGCAGAGAACTTTGGTACCCTAAGTTTCTTTGTCCTCATTAGGTTCATCTGTTATAGTCATCTTCTCTCATCACCAGACCTACAGTAGCAAACTCTCACAGTTTCACCGTTTGTGTCACGGTTTCACCGTTTGTGTCACGGTTTCACCGTGGGTCTCACGGTTTGTGTGTTGCCTCACGGTGAGAGTGCCAGATCTCGCAGTCAAAATAACTTTGATGCATATGCGAGATGATCCCTCATATAAAAGATCAAGATTAATGCTTTCCATCAAGTGCGGTTGTAAGTAAGTACTGAATCAAAGGTGAAACATTCAATTAGAAAATTGACAAATCAAACCAAATAATGGTACTAAAATATTCCAAGATAAGTATACAGTGGTTTCATATTTGACCCTTTTTAGAACCCCAAGATTTGGAATGTGATTTCCCGGTTTTGTTGCAAACACACTCAAGGTTTGCCATTTTTGAGGTTGGCAAGTCTCCATTGCAGTTACAGAGGATATAAAAGAAAATGTAACACTTGCAAACATTGCTCTTCGATGCAGCCTTCCGTCAGTGAATTCAATCTACAATCATTTGGTTTTAGCTCACAACTAGAAACTGGCCAGACAAATATGGGGAATCAGAGACTCGATTAATTGGCAATCCAGGAAGTCAAAGGATTTACCAACACTAATGAAAAACAAAGAATAACCAACATACCAATTTTGAAGTTCAATCACCTTATCCTCCTTGAGATACCATGTCTACTAGGTTACCAAACTATGACTTTTGCA
>VJOZ01012277.1:0-43082 GCA_009801055.1 Stichopus horrens | reverse complement strand
CCATCAGTTCATTTGATAAAGATGATGGTCTCTGACAAAGTGTGAGAAGACTTAGTGAGGTGCTAGGTCAACTCACTCAGTTAAAGCCTTTATAAAATAAATAAAATTATAAAATAAATAAAATTATAGTTACATGATTTACCTGCCAGTCACTGAGCACATACACACAATGTTAGATTTCGCAGAACCCCTCCCTTAAAAATTACGTTACGCTAAATCTTTACAACTATGCCTTTATTGGGAATGGCTTGGCACTTACGTTATTTAACCGAATGACGGTACGACTCCTTCACTGTTTGGGTATTGCATATAGTATATTACTGCAGAATTTCAGATTTCGTCCAACGTTAAATGCCTTCTTGTAACGACTGTAACGCTATGCCCATGCAATTTGCTGCTCAAACCTCATTGTGTAACAAGCTTGTTATCTAAGCGTCGTTACAACCTTATTGCGTAAGGTAAATTCTCAAGGAGAGCCATCTCAAGTGAACTGTTACATACTAACAGCTCTCAATGGTAATGTTGAGTGAAAGGATATCTGTACACTGACCACTCCTGTAAAATATGTGCTATGACTTTGTAACTTTCCACTAACCATTGAGAAATTGCAACGAGTGCCACTGAAACTTTTGTTTGAGTTTAGCATTTGTTTGCGTTTCCATTTCTGACCTTTTTAATTTTGCGATAAAATTACAAGTGATCATTAACTTCCAGAAGGTTCAAAGTAGGATCAATACAATATTCGTTCTTTTCTCAGAGGTCAGTGAATGAGTGGAATGGGTTGCCAGGTTGCAGTAATGACGAGAAATGTTAATGGCTATAAGGATGCACTGGACAAATTTCAACCTCGTGACCAGATTTTAGTCTAGTAGCCGTGTTCATTTTTTATGCGGTCCTTGACGGGACCTTAATTGCACCTCCTGATCCACCTTTCTACTAATCTAACCTAATGTATGAGGTATACCTTATAAATAAATGAAAGTTCTTCCAACGCTTGAAGAAGCCTTCATTTATTTCCGTCATTACCCAATCTAGTGAGACGAGCTTAGACAAATGGTGACTAAGTCCGACGGGACCATGCTGCCAAATACAAGTAAACATAATAAAAGGAGAAACAAATGAGCAATTCCATACAACAAACAAGCAAAATGTAAAAAAGATATTAAAATAAAAAGACACTAAAAAGTGCAGTACAAAGAAAAAAGGTGAACAGCTGTGGTAACTGGATAATAACAAAAAGGCAAACGATTCAAGAAACTTAATTGTGACGGAAAGTAAAGAAGTTTATGAATATGAACACAAAAAGTGGGAAAAACAGAATTTGTTTAGATTTAATAGTTGAAAATGATGAATATAACATTTCAAGTCGCGCTGTTTAAAATATTCCAAATTTTAAGTTGGCTCCGCTGAAAGAAAAAAGTTACAAGGACTTTCCCAACAATTATTTCCTCATTCCCAGCGGATAGAAGCGTAGCCTTTGTTTGGGAGAGACTGAATTTGGTGCTACAGTGATATGGGAAAATTGACCCTTAGATGCGTTTCGGTGCAACAAAACTGTACAATTATGAAGTTATTTTGCATCAAAAGCATTTCGTTTTCCACAGTAAGAATCATATCGATATTTTCTTTTTTTTTTGTAGAAAGAGGTGTGGTGGGTCGGGACTATCTCCCCTGTTGCCCCTGGATCTGCGAACTTTTTACTAACTTAGTAACATAGGCGTAGGAAGCTTTTCCGAAGTGGGGGCGGAATCCTGTTATTGATCAGTGGCCGTAGGGGAGGGGTCTAAGGGGAGGGGGATCCCCCTCCCCTTTGGAGATTTTTTGACTAATTAAGGTGCTCTAAATGCAAAATGGTGCAATGTTTGTCAAATTTTGAAGTAAGTTTATGCTATTAAATTCCTCCCTCGTTTTCAATTTTGTCCAATATTTTTTAAATGTTTGAAAATTTGTGATTTGTGATTTTTCATGTTAGTACAAACTAATACATACCCTCACTTGCCGCGAGGCGAAGCATAAGCCACTCGTCACGCTTATGCCTCGTGGCGCGTACGTACAATGTACGTAGCATATGTAACATAAGCATAAAAAAGCTGTTTGAAAGTGGGGGAGGGAGTGAATGTAGTGATCAATGTCCTGGGAGGGGTCTAAGGGGAGGGGTGTCCCCTCCCCTTTGGAAAATTTTTGGCAATTTAAAGTGCCCTAGATGCAAAATGGTGCAATGTTTGACTAACTTTGAAGTAATTTCATCCTATTTAATGCCATATTTTTACAGCGTGTCATCCAAAGTGGGGGGAGCAAAACAAGGCTTACCCTCCCCCTCCAATCAGAGTGGAGGGGTGGTCACCCCCGCTGCCCCCCTTTTTCCTATGCCTATGGATAGTGCTGCACATAGGATGATATAAATACCAAGAAGAGGTGTATACATGGAGGGATTTTCAATATCTGTTCCACACTCCACCCCCCACAAAAGTCCAGGGTCCGCCTCAGAGTGAACGAGTTATGCAATGATATTCCCAATCATAATCCATCAGCTTTGAAATATAGTTACCTTAGTGATGAATTTCTGACCACAGTTTCCCCCTCCCTAACAAAAAATTCCCAGTATAAAATCACATATTACTATAGTGAAGTAGATAGGCTTTTTGTTCTCACATAAGAGAATGAAATATCAAAAAAACTGTACTGAAGTTCACTCTCCCAGATTATATTTCCTTCATCGTATTTTTCTGGTCTGGTTTGCTCAATAGTTATCGTCGAGTAATAATAATGCAGATTATTGCATGGTGAATGGCCTCATCATGTCCCTAGGTTCATTTTCATGGTCTAACAACATTTCCCATGATTCTCAAGATTGTTATTTGTTAAACACCGCAATTGCTCTGACCTATGGAGCACTTGACCAAGACACCCACAAACCAAACACACATGTCATCCCTGCTCGTTAGACTTAAAAAAAGGACAGAAGGTGGGTGATGTTCAGGAAGCTGTCGTAGCTGTTTATATTCCAGTTAGCATTCCATACAGTAAATGGTGTTGCAAAAGACAGTCAGTGATCCATTTTGGCTTTGTGGATCGGCAGTTAGCTAGATAGGTGGCAATTATGTTGACAAACCAATCAAGACTTCTCCCTCGTGCCATTTCATTAGTTGTTACACTGACCATAATTACTTCCATGTGGGTGGGATGAGGACGACCTCAGATAAACGAAGTGAAGAGGGGGTCAGAGTGATGACTACATTCTTAATGATAATGAAAGTTGTAGAAGGTAGTAATGGCAGATTGTACCAAGTGCATCGCTCTTTGATCCTGAACGAGGAACACGTATCTTAACATTGTGATCGTACTTCAGATTGTAGAGATAACTATGGCAGAGAACTATCTCGTTAGGGGAAAAATATTACCATATCCTGGCAATGTGTCAGCTGTCTGTAGTGATGAAGGTTACTGTAGAAATATAGATAAGGTTACCAGTCTCAAATAAATCTAAAACCAACCTAAACCAACTTATTGCTCCTAGCCTACTTTCTGAACAACACGAGGACCGTGACCATTTATTAAAAGGCAGATTCATTTATGAGGCTCTTTGCAGCATGTCAGCAAGGCATGGGTCAGTGTTTCCAGAGGGTCCAAAAGTCTGACCTGACTGGGGTATCAACAGGAAGTCCACAGTCAGAAATAACACTCCCCATTAGGCTATGACATTGTTCTGAAGTCATAATACAACCTCCAGCTTTGCATATTCATATATAAAGCTATGCATCTTCCCTACAGGCATGATAATTAAGGTGTCGTTAGGCATACATCCAGAAGTTTGGGCAATGAACTATGTGAATGATTGGGTTTGAAAAAACCCAACCTTTGAGGAAAAAGTGTTTTGTCATATGTAACATGTTAGTGAAACTTTGGATCTGGGTAGGTAACTTCAGAATTGGGTCTCGACATCGTTCGTTGGTACCCAGTGGTACCCGTTTCCCGGTGCAAACATTAGACTGTAAGTATTTATTGTTTGACTATATCTCATTCATCTGGGAGAGATGTGTGATTGGGAAGTTGAGGAAAGAGAGCTTAGGAACAACTTCCAGGATTTGACTTATCCAGTTGACTTCAGAACATGACTTTGATATCAACACATGATGTTGACATCAAGCCATGATGTTGATATGAGTAGATTGATGTTGAGGTCAGCACAAAGTTGATATCAAGACTTGATGGTCATGTGAACACATTGTGTTGATATCAGTACATCATGTGGTATTGACATCAGTACATGAAGTTGACGCTTGATATTCATATGAGTAGATTGCTTTGATATAAGCACATGATATGGTATTGATATAAGTACATTAAGTTGATACATAAGTTGATACTAGAATGATAAGGGCAGGGTTATGAATACTTCAAGCAAGTTGTATCTAATAATGTTTTCATATTGTTAGGATTAAAATGTTTGTGAGGTGGTCAAGTCATAGTACCCCCATACTGCATAAATTTGATACTTGGTATTCACATAAGTACATTGTTTTTATATCAGTACATGATATGGTATTGATATCAATACATAAATTCATATCAATACATGATGTTGATATCAGCACATCATGTTCATATCCTTGGAAAGTTTAATAAATTGAAGTGTCAAAATTTTACAGTGAAAAGATATCATTAATATCAACCATATATAAATCCTTTGCTATGTTAGAAGCAATTTATGCAAATGCAGTAGAAGCTCAAATATGCTACAATCATTATCCTTCAGCCATTGAATATTTGGGCACAACTTTTTCAGTAAGAATGTCCATAATTGCATAATATTTTGATCATCTACCATTGAGATGGACAGGCAGTCGACAATGTTTATGGTACTTACAGGAAAAAAAACCTTCTTACTTCTTGGGCCCTTGATCAAGCAAATGTTCCACTAAAAAATGTGCAACTTGTTATCTATCTGCATTTCTGCTGTTATATATTTTATTTATTTCTTCAGGATTTGAAATGATTAAGCCTACATCATTTTGTGACAGTCCCAACAAATACGTAGATAAATTCTTCCTTACAGTATTTCTTTCCACAAAAGCAACAACAGGTGTTTGAAAATAAATTCCAAGTTATCCTCACTCACTGTTTTCATTGAAATTTGGTATAAGCAGTTTCTTGCTTATCTAGTGGTAGACTCTGCAGTCACATGAAATCACACAACAAGCTTTTCTTTTTTCAAAAATACTACCATATATTTATATAGATACATAGTCAATGTCACATATCTAATATACATATTACATACATCCACATATACATATTACATACATATCTAATGCCTCATTTCAATTTAGTATAATCATTCACAAATTGTATCAATACAATCAAAATGAAGCATCATTCATTAAGCTTTAATTAACTAAATGTGCCACAGCCTGGACTTTGTTCTAACTGCCTCAGTGACTTTAATACCAGACACCACATCATCACTGTGAAAAAATTATATACCACATATACATCGGTCTCTTAAACTGACAACCAACATGTTAATGTTTTTTTTTTGTTTTTTTAATTTTTTTTTTGTTCTCTCTTTCTTTGGTTTCAATATCAGTGTCTGAGCCAAAAGTACATCATTTGTATCATTCCAAATATTTTGGAGTAGTTTCCTGGTGGACAAGAGGCATTGGACTTATGATGTTACCTCCTCATTGACTGGATTTTACTTAGCACATGAGGTGCAAAGCTCTTCATAGATTTGACTTAGTCCTCTCTTTACTCCCTAATAACATTGACAGCATCCACACAATAGTATTATTACAGTAAACAACTTCAATATATGCCCCAAACATGCCAAGTACGCACTCCTCATGTTTCTTGTTGCAAGGAATATCACCCCCATTTAGCCATTTAACGTATTTCAAATTGATGCTTCTTTCTGGGTTTCCACGAATACTTCCAACCTGTCAAAATTCTCAGACAATCTTGGACAAAACTGTTAGGACACTTTGTTGAATGTTGCAAATATAAATACTAAATTTTAGGTGAGAGGAAAACATCAAACCCCTTTCCAGTGTTGCACTATAGGAGTGAATGTACACTTTGAAGAGTAATCCTATATACTACAGTGAAAGGGAGAGGGGGCAGCCCCAAGGTATTTTGTCCATGATTGTAAATGCTGCCTTACTACCAGTCAGCCAGTCAGTAACAACACTACCTTTTCACTAATGCCTATTATGAAGTGAAACTATCTACTAACTACCACTGTGCTAGTCACCTAGCAGTTAGAAATGGAAGCCATCTACCATTTGAGAATGAGAACAGCTGTCTACCATCCAGCAAAGTGGTCATATGTCAACCAGACAGCAATGAGATGCGGTCATGTACATTACCAACCAACAAAAGACACGGCCATGTGTTCCTTTAACATACAGTGTTGAGTCAAGGTACCTGCCTCCCATGAAAGAGATAAGTTGTTTACCACCTGGTGATGAAAGCTGCCATCTACCATGCAGCAAAGAGATCAGTTGCTCATCATCCATTGATGAGACCAGTCGTCTACTATCCAGTAAAGGAGATCAGCAGTCTACCATCAAGTGAAGAGACCAGCCATCCACCATTCAACAGTGATCATCAGTTTACCATCGTGTGAACAGATCAACCATCTAGCAGTGATCAGCAGTTACCATCAAGCAACAAGACCAGTTATCCACCATCCAGTAAAGGAGATCAGCAGTCTACCATCAAGTGAAGAGACCAGCCATCTACCATCAAGCAATGAGACCAGCCATCCACCATTCAACAGTGATCGTCAGTTTACCATCGTGTGAACGGATCAACCATCTAGTAGTGATCAGCAATTACCATCAAGCAACAAGACCAGTTATGTAACATCCAGTAAAGGAGATCAGCAGTCTACCATCTAGTGGAGTGACCAGCCATTTACTATCCAGCAGACATCAGCAGTATACCATGAAGTGAAAAGCCATCTCCCATCTAGCAGAGATCAGTATTCTACCATCAAGCAATGAGACTAGCCATGTTCCATCCAGCTCTGATCAGTAATCTACCACCAAGTGATGAGACCAGTCATCTACAGTCCATCAGAGTCATCTGTCATCTACCCTCCAAGCGATATGACCAGCCATCTATCATTCTGCAAAAAGAACAACACTCTGTCAAGGATGGTACCTTGAAATCAAAAAGCAAAGAATGAGTGAGTACACTGAAGTGATCTCAGCAACCTATAAATCCTGTTTTTGCAGGGAAATAACACACTTCAGATTTCAATGTACTATGTAGGTGGAACTTTCAGGTTTTCATGAATATGAATTAGGCAATTTTTTCTTTGCATTAAGTTCTTGGATGACTTGTTGACTTGATGATGACTTGATGACGACTTGATGACGTCTTGACTTCACATACATTGACAACCATGCATGTGATCTCTTTGTCTACGTAATTATCAAGAGAAACTACCTCTATATTAGGAGGAACACCACCACTAAGTACCACATTTTCTGTGCAATAGTAAACTGTTTTGACTGTTGTCCTTCATTTAGATTCAAGGTTTACTTACAGTACATGCCAATGTTGAAAGTATCAGCACCCAATGGCTTCAGTATGCAGTCCATACATGGATTCAGGGACTATAAACTTTGTCGAAGAGACTTCACAAGAGTTTCCTCTGTGACATTCGTGAGCAGGCTCATAGCCATGGGGGGATGGCAGGTAGACACATACCCCCAACAAAAGGTCTTCCATGTTTGAAATACAAATACAATGAGACAAGATGGAAATGTCACACCATATTGCATCTAAAACCCTTGAAAAAGTGAAAGCTTTCAATGAGGAACATTCCCCCTACCCTTAGATCCCTCCCCCAGGCTGACAAAACTCCAACATTGATGTGCCCCCAAATGGTCAGTATGGTAACAGGCCTGTGCCTGAGGAACTTGTACATATACAGAAATGGCCTATAGATGATGATTTTTTTACTGTACCAGTTACACAGAAGTTTGCATGAATAATTAATGTACTGGATATTATTAATATTTCTAAATTGATGTATTGATTCTTATTGATACTGACAGACCCAACTAAATCAACCACTACCCAGTCTTGTAATCACAATATACTTCAATGATATAATAAGTCTTGTAAGATTGCTAGGTGGCAAATTTACTGTCTACATTATTTTTCCCATGGATTTGCCGGTCTTGAGAAGTTTAATATCATAATAGTACTGTGAACCTTTTGTGAAGTATATGTTTACAAGCTAGTCATTCTTTGTGATCAAGTGAGAACAATGGTCAACAACTTCCACACTTTTGGAATGAGTAAACAAAGTAACACAAATTGGCATCGTAGGTCTGGTTAACTGTAATCTCTTTTCAATTATCCGTAGAACCAGCCACCGGCAGACTCTCGTCTACTTCTGGGATTGCAAAATTGCAAAAAAGGGCTGTCACAGACTGATGCGCAAATGACGAAAATGAATTTGAAACAGATAATTGGGTTTGCAGTTCCGAACATCCTGAATGGGAATAACAACTCGGTCACCTGTTTTCCTATCTGGAAAGTATTTGAAACTTTCGAACAAGCAGAGAGGAAACCATTGATTATCAGAACTTGACCGCAAAAAGATTTGGTCCTTCGGTATTGACTGTTAGATTTGAGTTACGGAAATGTCTGTTATAAGTGATTCTACACTTGACAACAGAGATGAATGTGCAACTTAAGAGCTAGACACCTAGTAATAAACATGGAGGTGTGCTTGATGCTATTGGCAAACCTTGGACTGCGTGTTCTTTGCATGCAACTGCAGGCTTGTCAAATCTGAGGTTAACTTAATTCTTTGCATTTGACAAGACTTCCTTTCAACCATTAGCAGCAAGTGCTTCATTACAGGGAAAGGAAAACTGTCAGCAGAAACTTAAGTCTGTGAGGGAATTCTTCACCCTTTTAGAAGAAATCCTACTGGATGGTGAAAGGGAATATTTCAGTGACAGTCTGAGGGAACCTGAAATGAAAGAATATCTCTCTCACTGCAGAGCTTTACAAAACTCCACAAAAAGAAATTGAGATAAATAAAGATATTCCCAAATATTTGACGAAAGACTGGCTCTGGTCAAGAAAGATTTCCTGTTGCCATGTAAGGTTACATGAAGTTATGCTACACTAAGGCCAGCAAATTGCTGCAAAAAGTCTTTGATGTTCTGCCTGTTGAAGGTGTTTTTGACTTTGAAATTTGACCTGAGTGAAAACTAAAATGGGGTCATTTTTTCTGATGGAGCTCAAAATGTTTTGAAATAATGTTACAATGTTTATGATTGTAACAATTATTTTGAGATAGCCAAGAATATAGATTATAAAGAAATACAAAGGCTGTTTATTGTGTCCATCTGGATTGACTCATAGATTTCCCATGATGCAATGCACTACTGAAAAAAAAAAAGAAATTTGTTTAAAATGCAAAACCTCTCAAATAGAACATGCTTTTGCGGTAGGTTCTCGCAAGTATTAAACAGAGACACAATGAACAAAAACATACCTAATTTATGGAATTTCTCCCTGATTTTACTGGTAAATCCTTTCAAATGGGACAAAAAAGGAAATTTTGTTTCAATAAATGGGTCATCTTCCTAAAGTGCTTCTTGCTTTTTTTTCCTCGTAAGAAAATTTTGGTACATGTATGCAGTATGGGCAAGTTGGAGATTAAGAACTTAACAAACCACTCTCTTAGATTATATAATTCACAATTCTTCTGGCTTCTGCAGATACCACTTATGACCAGGCCATTCACAGCCTCCTAAATACTGCTAATCAAAATTCTGTGTAAATGAAAATACAAGTTCGTGTTCAATTGCTGGTAAAAAGACTCTTTAGTAAACAACTGCCCGAACTTTTAGACACCTCTTCGAGGAGAAGTTATGACACATGTAAACATACATGCACACATACAGACATATTGACAAAAGAAAAAAAAAATGTCATGAAGAATTTCCATCCCCTGGCTGGGAAATGATGTGCAAAAAGTGTCAGCACTGGAGAAGATTTACAGAGCCTGGAGCAATAATGAAGGTAAACGTATTCCAAAGATGTAAACAGTAATTTACAATGACTGTATCTGATTACAAGCTGCAGGCACTGGTACACAAGGGAATCTTACAGACAAATGGGGGGGACTATTTGGACTTTGTTTATCATTCCAGGAGATTATGTGCAGGAAAGGGATTTTATCATCAGTTTTGAAAAGGATGTTAGTCTGTCTTGTATCTACCCTGCAAGAATGGGGAAGGTGTCATCACAGGTCACCATCGGAATCAAAGAAAAACTATATTTCTTCTTTTTTTGGCCTTTGTCATTTGATGGAAATCTATCTAGCTAAAGTAGGAAACGGCCAAGAAGTTGTGAAAAGTGGTTTTGGAGGATATTGACAGCTGGTGAGGGATTTCTGATTTCCTGTTACAAGAACCACAAAGTAGGTGATAATTACTCTGTTGAAGAAAAAAAAATTGCTCCAAAATCATCACTTTGAGGAAGTCACCGGTAATAAAAGGGGAAGCAAAACTCCTTCTAAACAAGGATGATTGTTTTCACAATCACAAAATCTGTTCAGCAAAAAGCATAAACTTTACAAAGAAGACACCCTGAGACTGAGCTGTTTTCACTCACTATTAATAACATCATTTACAACTCTGGCATTAAGAGTTGGTCAGCACTCCAGCTGTGGCCCAATGCAGTCATCCGTGGACCTTATTCTGGGTTGATTGATGCTAAGTTTGATGGTTTTTAGGATTTTGCTCTACTTTTGGTAATCTAAGCTGTATCTTGTCTTGTGTGCATAAACTGGATTCTGGTGCATGTCTTATTCCGCAGGAAATATGGTCCATATACCAAGGAAAGTGTGCCTGTCCCTGGTTTTGTCACCTCACCATTTCTAACCAACCCCCCATAAAAAGGTAGACAACTTAAGCTGACTCTGCTCATAGTAGGGAAAACTGACTAAGTAACAATGGGTAGGAAGACAGCTAAAGGAAAGGTAGACAGATAAACCTGTAAGGATCTTCCTAACAGATTGGTAGATAAAGCTGAATTGGTCTTATTACCAGGTAGATAGATAAGGCTAAAGAATCTTATTAACAACTACTATAGGTAGATAATGCTGAATGGATATCAACAGTGTTGATATAGCAGAAATGACCTTATTAATTGGTAAGTTGGTAGGTAAGAAGGTAGGTAGACAAGTTATTGAATTAGTTTCATTAACAGGTACTGTGGATTAAAGCTGAATTGGTCAATCCAAATATCATCCTTACAGCACCTGCACTTTTGTAGTTCTGCATACTTATAATAACCATTAGCAACCTTAAATTATTGCAAATGTCTCTTTTTGGTCATCTGAAGTTTCAAACAATAAAACTGGTGAAATCATGGAAACCAAAAATCCTCAAAGAGGACACAAATGTCCGAAATCTGAATGCCCATGAGGTATTATGAAATTGTCACGTCTTACTAAGAGTTTGTAGGATGAAGCTGAATTGGTTTTATCAACAGCCAGTAAGTAGATAAAGCTGAACTGGTATTATTGATAGTTAAGTAGATAGAGCTGAACTGGTATTAATGATAGGTGGGTTGATAAAGCTAGACTGGTACTATGAATAGGTAGGAAGATAAGGCTGAACTGGTATTGATAGGTAGGAAGATTAAAAACTGAACTGGCATTATTTATAGGTAAGTAGATGGAGCTGAAGTGGTATTATTGATAAGTGGATAGATAAAGCTAGACTGGTATTATGAATAGGTAGGTAGATAAATCTGAACTGGCATTATTGATAGGTAGGTAGATAGACTTGGATTGATATTACTAAAAGGTAAGAAGACGAGGCTGATGTGATATTATTGATAGGTAGGTAGATCAGGCTGAGCTGCTATTATTGATAGGTAGGTAGATAAGTCTGAACTGGCATTATTAATAGGTGGGTAGATAGACTTGGATTGGTATTATTAATAGGTAGGAAGATAAGGCTGATGTGGTATTATTGATAGGTAGGTAGATAAAGCTGAACTGGTATTATTGATAGGTAGGTAGATAAAGCTGAATTGGTATTACTGATAGGTAGGTAGATAAAGCTGAACTGGATTGTTAATAGGTAGGAAGATAAAGCTGACATTACCTTAACTAGTTGATACAGTATGTAGATAAAACTGTAGTTTCTTAGCAGGTAGGTAGTGAAAGCTAAATTGATGTTACTACTGAACTGATACTATTGACAGCTAGATTGCCTAAACAACACTGAATTGATATTACTAGCATGTGGGCAGGTAGATGTAGCTGTAGTGATTAGGAGATACTGACTGAAGTATATTTTCTAATGACTAAGGAAACAATATTGACAAATAAATAACAATAAGATCTTTTGTATTTGAATGATATCTTGAAATTTTTCCCAATCCCTCACTCACCATCTTGCGGGACTTGAAAAGTCTAGGCCCAAACCGACCCAAATGTCTTGCTAGATAATTTGGTCCTAATGCCACCCTTAACTTTCAATCCACCATCCTACAATAAATACCAGTTTATATTGCTTAATGTCCGCAAGCATACACAGTGAGCTTCCACTGATACATCTCTTTGGTAATTCCTTCAGTCACTAAACAACCAAATTTGTTTTATTCTTCAAGGTCTCTTTATATCCCACTCTGTGGTAGTATAAAAATCTTCCTATTTTTGTAAACATTTTGGAAGAAGAGGGCCATTAAACTGGAGGAATTTTGTTTTGATGGTCAGTCAAACATTTTCACTGTGACCTTAAACTGCCATTAAAGAGATAGGTCACATGACCTTCCAAGTTATCACTAAATCTTATCAACATAAATTATGAAGAGGGAAAACAAGATTATGAAAGGTTATTTATACACCGGGGAGGAGCCTGGTCCCTAGATGGCAGCGACTGTAACAGCTGGTGAAGAAACAACCCAGTCCTGAATACTTTCAAATCTAGAAAAGGTTACATCTACAGATTTAAAAGAAATATCACAAATAACTTTGACTCTTCTCCTAGTTTCTGCCTTGCAGCAACTGTTTCTACCTTCATGCTACTCTATCTTAATTTGATCACCATCAAACTTTACAAATCAGAACTACTCAAGGTATCATAACACAAGAAGAGGTAAATGTCTATTACCTTAACATCATGATTCACTTAGACAAAAAAAAAAGGTCCCCTACCCCTTAAAAAGGGGGGAACTTAAGGTAAAATGTTAGTCAAACTTAGTTTAATTACTTTTCTACACTGTGAATTCAAGTTTTGTGGTCATTATTCCCCAAATCTGTATTGGTCCACAGCATACAACATGGCCAAATGGAAACCCCACTCTTCCATGAAGCACAAGGATAACATGCTTCTGCCAAGATGGCAGAAGTGAACGACTAAATTTATCCAGAGTTGGTCAATAAAGTACCATTGCAGGCTTGATTTCATTATCACGTAAGACATTCTTAGCCCACAAAGGGTTCCTTCACCTTGAGAAAAATAAAAAATTCTTATGACTTTTCCATGACTATTTCATGATCTTTCTTTTGAGTGATGAAGAATGGTTTTGAAGTTTTAAGACAGTTAGTTTTTTAACTTGTGGAAAATTAGCAAGCCTTTCTAAATTTCACGCTTTTTTCCTTCCATGACCTCTTTCACTTTTTACAACATTTCATGACTTTTCAAAGCCTGCCTGTGGAAAGTGACCAAAAAAATTTAAGGACCCTTCTACATCGTGAGACCCTTGCTTATACCATGGGATGACGGGTTGAACACAATATTGCAAGTCTTTATGGATTGCATCACAGATCCACAAACTAATCCTTGCTATTGGAAATAATTTCTGTAGATGAGAACCTACTTTGATGTGTTTCCTGTTTTTCTTCTCAAAGTGTCCCTCTCACACATTAAGACAACATGCATGTTCACACATGCAAAACATATCAGAGATTCTTGTTATATTTCCTGCCATAGCAATGACTCACATCCCACTTAGTTACTATGACAATCTATGTCAAAAATGTTAAATTAATTAGCTTTATAAAAAACAAAACAAATCATGATCTACAGCTCGATAGAATCAACACATCAAAGGCAAAAATTATTAATATTTATGATTGTTTCTGGAATAAATAGCTGATAAGGAATTGATATATACCCCTTGTAACTGCCAACAGTCAGACAGATATTGTGGTGTAACAAGATGCGCTATATTTAGACCAAACCCATCTAGTCCTCACAGAATTTCCATAATGTGCTGAAACCATGTCTCCAGAAGACCTTTTCTGCATACGCCATAATGGTTAGGGTAGGTATCTCTCAAGAAGGCATAAACATGTGTGATATCATGAGAGGATTGGCTGACCAAGCCACCTAGGTCTCTCAAAATACACATACATACTAAAATCATGTCTTGAGAAGACATTATATGTATGATAGAACATGATGTGATGTACAGATATACCATAACGGTTAGAGTATGTTCCTCTCAAGAAGACATAAACATGCATAATATCATGATAGTATTGGATGACCAAGGAATGACCATTGTGAATATTCATAAGATGAATATTTAGATCCTGGCATTGGTTCATCTTCATTGAGATGACAGTGGCACCTGTTTGTAATATATTTACACTGTTATAAAGCTACATTGTATTTTGTGCTGACTAATGGCAAAATTTGTCGATTTGCAGGGCTAATTCAGAAGCAGAAAGAGATGCATTACCTCCATCTTAGACTTGAAAAAAGTAAAACTCTAGCTTACAGTCAGTTTATGAATGTGAAGTTCAAATCCTTACTTTAAAGTTTGTTATCACTTCTTCCTGAGTAGTTGATTGACGTAAAGCAATAGGTACTGCCATAGAGATAAAGGAGGGTTTGTGCAGGTTGGGAGGGGGGGAGTGGAATTCAATACTCCACAAAATCTTAAATATGTTATGATCAGTTCCCTATATGAAGCTGAGAGCATTTAACTGAATGGGTGATAGCACTGAGAATCAGTTTCAGGAAGGAGAAGTACCACACGAATGAAGACGTTCTCCACCATTTTAGGTTGTTTTTTTTCTTTTACTCTGCAAATCATAAATATACCAGATATTTATAACATGGACTACAAATTTTTTGATGTATTCAATTCAAAAATAAAAACTGTCAGTTTGGAATTTGATGTGACATATATCACTGGTATGACCATCACTTTGGTATGTGGAGTGACATGTATCACTGGTTTATTGGAGTCACCCTGGAACCTGTATATGTTCAATGTATTAGGATTCAGCAAAATACTCCTCTGAAACTTTTAAATGCACACCTACATTTGAAACTTAGTTTGGTAGCTTCACAGTGAACTATTTCTGTGAGTGGCTTCCACCTTCTTACTGTTGAAGATGAGTGACAGTCAGGCTTAACATAGCATATTCAAACAAAATCACTGGTGGTTAACCTCACATATTCGACAAATGCAAACAGTACCAGTTCAGCCAGTCTGGACTGTGAGACTTTGACAAATAATGGAGGAGAATGGAATGAAATAAAAAATTTCTTTCTTTTTATATTATGTTGTCCCCCAACAAAAAAGGCCATTGAAAACTTTCAAGGTACAGTTTTGTATTTAAACTGTGAATTCTGCTGAGTCATCTGTTATAAAAAAAACAATAGATAAATTAAGGTACAGAAAAGGAAACAATGAGCACTATGAAGAAGAAATAAAAATCACAAAAATCAAACTTCAAGTTATTAATTATGCGGCTGAGTGTGGTTGTAATTAATGTTTCAATGTCACAAGAGAAATTCAAGTGTATGTGACAACAGTATGATAGTTTGATAATCACCATGAAGATGAAACTAACATCAAAATCATCATCAGGGCATCACATGAGAATGTGGTCAAGCTCTTCGGGATCTCAGAATGAAGATTGTTGGTTTTCGTGACAAGAGAAACTTTTGTGGTCATGATGGTGTGTGTATATATGTATATATTTGCATGTGTGTGTTTGTGATGCTTAGTTTGTGCACACAATATCTCAAGATAGAAACAATGGATATTTTTATTACTTTGTCAGCGGGTTGGCAATGTTGAGGGGAAGAACCCTACAGTTTTTGGCATAGGTCAAAGGTCATTTGAGGTCACCAGTGGTCAAACCATGAAAACTTTGTAACCATGATATCAAAAGATAGGCGGTTTGAACACTCTTCATACTTGAGTACACTTACGATATTAACAGAATGACCCCTCTTACTTTTGTTGGAGGTCAAGAGTCATCTCATATAAAACTTAGGAAGCTGAAAATTTTCTGAATGCCACATCTTGAGATAGGGAGCATGGATAGTTTTCATACTTGGCATGTCGAATTTTTTTACCCGGGGTAACTCCATCCATTTGGTGAGATGAAAAGCCATCTGGAGTGATGAGGGCTAAGCTCAGTACATTCTACTGCCAAAGTAGTATGAACCTGTCTTTGCCATACAGTAGTAGTGGTGTAGAACAGGTAAGATTAACGGGAGCCATTTCTGGTGAACATTCACTCTGAATGTTATGTAATGAATTCATCGAAACCGCCATGAATTTTTGCATTCTTGTAAACATACTGTGTGACCACCCACGGTGTATCACTTAACAGTTCACTTTGTTGAAACACCATCAATAAAAAAAGGGGGGTACATTAGTGAAAATAATAGTTCCTTGATTTTCTTCTCATGTTTATTTGCCTTCAATTGCAGCAGTTTCAGAATTGATTCCACAAACCTTGATGACAGACTGAAAATTTACTTACAGCAGACAGTCAGGAGAAGCAAAACATGAAGCAGTCACTTCACAGCAGACTGCTCGGGTGTATGTTCAATCAGTACATTCATAGTTAAGAGGAAGTACAAAATGAGGCCAAAGGTGTGGTATTTGCCAGGTTTTGGTTTCGTCAAATAATGAAATGATAAATCTGTCCTTTAGAGCATATTGACAGATGTCTCTATCATTCAGTGGCTTATATGGAAGGGTTTGTTTTACGGTCAACCGTCTCCTCGCCTACATGCTGATGTATCGTTCATTTTGCAATTGCTGTTCTTCTCAGGGAACATGTAACAGAAGACAAGCTACTGAGGTGAAGTAACAAGTTCATGTACGGATTTTAAGAAAGATGATCTGACAACCTGTCAGTGATCATGATCACTCACCCCCCAACTACCCCCACCCCTCACATACACCCCCACCCCTAACTGATCTTAATATCTGGTTGCAGTCCTGATCATGAGTTTGTTCACATCCCGAGATTCCATAACGATCATCTGTTAAAAATCGCATCAACAAATTTTACACTCACCACCTGAGTCTACAGAAAAGATACACATTTAAAAGCAAAAGAACACCCAATAAACCAACCTTTATGCTGTCATTACTAAAATTATTCTGCGCTGAAATTATGGATTTATTCTATAATGCTACTGTGCAACTGCATGATTATACCATCAGTGGAGACCCTGGTAGACTGCGACTTCCTCTGATAACCAACCGTCATCCTAATTCACTAATCCCATCGTGATCAAGATGATTATTAGGGGTTTGAGCGGTCAGAATGTTGTCTTCATCCATCCAGTGTTCTTTTATATTTATATTGGTATTTTATATTGTTTGCATATTTTGTCATGCTTCTTACATTTTATGCACACAATACTAGTTTGCATTGGAGAAAAAACATTTTACTTACAAGATTTATTTCAAAATGTGAGCATTGTAAGAAAAATTATATAGTTTGTATTTATGGAACTATTATAAATAATGATAGTGCTTCTGTTTTAGTAGTATTACTCTAATATAACATAAGTAACTTTACATCTTTACTATAAATATGAACTATTGAAGCATACCAATGGTTGACTGACTCCCTTGTTGGTGTCTTTTCAACCAAGATCTTGTTGAAGGTCACTAAACACTTGGGTCACTCTCTTGAATTTCTCTTCCATTGCTTTTTTCTGATTGGCTGATTCAAAGAGGAGTTGCCTCATCTCCTCTTCCACTTGATGTACCTGAGATGAGAGGCAGGGAAAATCTTTCACAGTTCATGAAAATGTTCAGGATTTTCCATCAACAACTATGACAACAAACTTGGTAGAATCAAATATGTCACACAGACTTGATGACAATGTTCTGCAATTGCAACTTAAAGAGGCTCATTGAGTAGTTTCATGGACCTCACTAAATTTTCTAAACCTGTCAAGTTTTCTTCCAATACTTAATGACAAATGGTCAAAATAAGAGAATCCCTTTGTGTCACATACACAGGAACATTAATGAGTGAGCAATAAATGATTCAATGTTTTTGAAAATTAGAGACAGGACACTTTTCACATTAGTATTACCTCATATGCACACAGCAGGTCACGTCAGGGGCAAAAATTCAAAAATTTTGAAGACTTTTGTAACTATTGCATGTGAAACTGGACTAATAATACTAATTAATTATGACTATCATGTGTTTGTAATCTTCAAAAACCTCACAAACTGATCGATGTTAACTCAATGAGCCCCTTAAAAAATCTTGCTATTTGTAACTTAAACACAGCCATGGTCCTTCAAAGGATAAAAGTTCCAATTAAAATTTGCAAATAGCTTATAAACTTATGAAAGTGCAGCAACACTGCTTAACAGTTGAACAGTTCCATACAGTTTTGCCTTAAACATTTTTCAGTCTTCAGCTGTGCAGCCTAAATCAGACCGAACCAAACAGGAAGTCATAAATCAAATCTTTGTGACAAAAAGGGGATTTATGTACTGACTTGTGAGGATACACTTGCTATTTAAATCATGATTAGGTCTTCATTTATGACATATTTGTCATCAGAATAACTAATCAAAATGTAATTTCTAATCTGAGAATGTATAACAGATTCTTCTTTGGCTACAAAAGTTCATGGCAATCTTCCGGCAAGATGAAAAACAACTACAAATTCTACATAAAACTAAAAAAACTAAACAAAATAAAAATAAATGACTGTATCAAACTTTTCTTCAAGTCCAGTGTAAAGAATGCAAACAAGATTAGATACATAATCTGACAGTATTGAGGATGAATATTAAATTATCCATCTTTTTATGGATTTACCTTGCGGTTAGCTTCTTCTACCTCTGCCTCTTTCTCTTGTCTGAGTATTTCCATCGACTCATCGAATCCTCTTTGAGCTGTCTCCATCTGCTTTCTGAAGGCATCATCCATTTTCTGCATCCTCTCCTTTGACGACCTGAATTGAAATTAGACGAGGCTCTTTGAGTGATGTTTGAGAGGGGTGTTTTGCTCCTTTGCTATCTCAAATACTTCACAAACAAATATTTTGAAAAAGTTGACAAGATATTTCAGAAAACAGCATGCAAAACCTACAACTCTCCAAGAACAGAACAATTATTTCTAATTTCACTTTTCACAATTTTTTTTTAATTCTGCATTACTTCACTGCATGTGCATTAACTCTCTTTTATAGTTCTTACACTTTTGCAAAACGAATGGTTTTAAGATGCCATGGCATATTACAACAACATAAATCTACGGTAATATACTATTGTCAAAATAAAACTGGTGTAGAAGAAACTGATCCTTCGTAACATCGTTTTCTAAGGAAGAAATCATACCTCTCTCTCATCACACAGACAAACAGTTCAAACTGAAACAAAGATGTTCACTGACATCTATCAAAACATTTAAAAGTTTCCACTAAAATGAACCCAAATTTCATGTTTCAGAGATTCAACTCATACAGTCGTTAGGTTTGGATGATTAGAAAATTATCAAAATTTATAAAATTGTGAATGGATGGAACAGACAATTTCTTTTCGACAAATAGTACTTCATGGTGTTCGTTTGCATGTCTTTTGTCAGCTTCCACTCTACTATTGCTTCCACTCTACTATTTAACTAGTCTCTTTATGTCATCATTTATCATTATCATCATCATCTGCATCATCATCACCATCATCGTCATCATCATCGTCATTGTCATCATCATCATCATCATCATCATCATCATTTATTCCCTTATGTCAACATTTGCTCCCTTGCAAGCAGTTACTGACTTTCATGCCATGTTAACACTTCACTTCTTCCTGGTCTTGAGCATTGCTCTCATTAAAAGGGAAATAGTGCATTTAGAACATGGCATTCAAATAAAATGGCCATTATTAGACCAGTCAGTCTCATNNCATCTGCAAAACTTCATGCATGTGACGAGTAACAGAAGATGCATTATTTGACTTTGGAAAAGTCTGACTGAACAAATTATTCCTAAGCAACAAATAACTGAATTTCTGTCTGTGACAAACTTATTTCTTGAAAAGAAAGCTGCTGTCCTTTATAATTTGGTATGACTTACTATTCTATGTCCACATACATTGGTCACAAAGATACGATTGTTTTCTGTACAACAAACATCCCTTTAAATCAACCCTTACTGCTTTCTTCACTTCATATTCTCAAGTAAGATTTGGCCGTCCTCCTCCTTCTATGCCATTCACTTCCTTTATACTCATTTAATCATCTACCTTACTAGATTGCTGTGAGCTACCATTCTCTTTTATTTTCATAACATTGCATCTAACTCCACCGTTTATTATTTATCTACCATCTGATTGTGATCTATCTACCTTTCTTGTTCTACCGCCTTGTCTCGTTCTGATTTCATTTTGGCTTCTCTATCTTCAAATGTTTTCTTGACCTGTTTCACCTGTTCCTCCAGCTGAGTGATGAGGTCTCCTTTATCCTTCCATTTACGATCCAGCGCTCTTGAAAATGGAAAAAAAAAAGTGTCATAATTAAGAAAGAAAACCCTACCAAACTCTGCTGTGGTATGTAAAGACAGCCAAATAAGCATTCTGGAAAAGGTTGAACTCAGTACCATCCAGATTTGGGAATAGAGAAACATTTTGGTGTAGCAAAATGTGCTACTCAAGAATGAGTAGCACTGTATAGCAATTTTTTTCAGTTTGGTGTGTCAATGTGCCTAAGAAACTCATTCATTTTCAACTGTTAGTGTATAGCTCTCAAAGTTCCTTGTCTGTGTGATTGATGAGGATGGTTTGGTATCTGGTGCTTTGCATTTTTTCCCCAGCATCTAAGTTGCTGAAACAAATTTGTCCATTTCTGGCAAAGTCATATGATGTGTGCATGTTGTTTACTTAATTTTTTAGCAATTTGGTAAACACTTTGCGGTGAACTGCAGCCATTGCTATGCATTTCGCAAAGCACAGTGCAAGTGAGAAAGTGTGTTGCATTTTGAGATGTGATACCATCTCATTCGAACGCTGGTTCCATGCTGCTGTTTTGCAACAGTTGTGGTTCAAATGCTCTGTAAGTAAGATGTTGTCCGGTGCTACAGGTTCGTTAAGATCTTTAACCAAATCTAAAACAAAATAACTTATATCAAATTAAATCATAAATTCCATCCAAACTATTGCCTTTTGTTAGAATAATTATCTTACCTATATGACCTTTGACTCTCGTCTAATTCCATTTGAAGTTCCTGAACCTGCTCTTTGAGGGCCTCTTTACGTTCTTCTAGATGATCTACCTGCTCCTTCAGGTCTTGGCGAGCAGTCTGCTCCTCGTTAATCGAATCCTCCAGTGACCTCTGAATTTCGAGAGACTCCTTCCGTGCCTTCTTTATCTGTTCGTCTCTCTCGCTCACAGCCTGAGATAGAAAAGAAAGCATACTGGTAAAGGCAAGACTGTATTACTAATATTTAAGAAACTTGGGACAAAACAAATGCTACTTTTCTTTGCATAGCACAGGTATCCAGCTAATAGCATATTAAGGAACTGCACAAAGGCCTCTCTTCACTGGAACCACACTAGCTGCCATTCAGGCACCGATTGAAATCAGGTAACTTGCAGGTTCTCAAAAAGCTTCTCTGTGAAAAGAAAATGGGCTGAGATAAATGCCTTGCCCAAGGGTACTACATGGATTTGAACCCAAGACCACTGGATTACAAACTTGATGCCTTAACCAGTTGTCTACCAAGCTCTAACACTAAGCAGAAAAATCAAATATAGTAATTATGCTACAGGATGGTCTACAGGTAATTGAATTTCTTATTTCAACTGTTGGGTTAAAAAAAAAAAATGCTATGAATCAACTGTATTCCAGGGACCAAAACATTGAGAATTGTACGGAGAATTGGATGAAAGGATTCAGAAGATGAAAACACTCAGCACAATTTAAGTGTTTGATTTATCACATGTAGATTAAAATATCTTGAGTGAAAGCTATAATAGATCAACAACTAATACTTTGTTAGGTTGAAGGCTTGATATATTGTAGATTTACTTTAAAATATTGCTTAAATTAAGATCATATCTCTTTAACTGTAATATCTCTGTAACTGTAATATTCTTTTAAGACATTCTTGATAATGAACAAATACAAAGAATATTCATGTAGTTGTGGCTGGATGACATCACAAGTAACTGCTTATGATATGTGTCATGTTGAAATAAATATTTCTTTAAAAATCCGACACTTCCCAACCGAACAAGCAGTGGAGATTTGGGTTTAAACAATAAAGAGGAAAAAAATTCACAAACTGTCAGTTTCCTTTAACGGCCAATGCCTTCAACTTTTTTATATTTTTCTGATTTCTGAAAGTTTTGTGATTACTTCAGACTCACCTCTTTTAATTTTTTGATGGTATCAGTCTGATCATCGATTACTTTCGTTTTGATCTTCAGTCCCTCGTTGTCTGCGACTTGTTGTTTCTTCAGAGATGCTACTTCCGCATTCAACGCTTCAATTTTGGATTCTAAGCGGCCTCTGTCCTGAGCTAGGGCTGATCCTATTGGGATTCAAAATAGAGTAAAGTATTGCATTATTGCATTAATAAAGCATTTGCAAAAGTTTGTTTGCCACATTCTTATTTTACCTTAAAAGGAAGGAAAGGTCAATGATGTTTGAGTTATCTGGCTCCCGGGCCATCAACGGCAGGCCTAGTTCTCAAATTGCAACCCAGGTTCAAAGTTTTAACTAACCTTCTTACTAGTAGTGACAAAATTCAGCATGTATGACTAAGAACACATAATTGTCATGTACATATGGCAGGTATATGGTGTTATATTGGATTAGAAGTAAAAAGGTTGCATTCTCACTTCACAACTCGGAGCCTAACACAAGTTATAATTGTGGGTACACGAATACCGGAATGACAATGGACAACAGGGGCCTACCTCAGAATCTTTGACCCATTTCAAACACTACAGGACAAATTTTCCCCAAAAATTTAAACACAAGAATGTTTAGGTGTACAATGGGTTTTACTTATCCCAAAGTTACAACTTATTAGACCAAATTGATGGGACTCTGTGGTGGGAAGGTAAAATTTGAAAGAAATGAAAAGTCCAGCAAGAATTCATTGCTAACTTAATGCTACACACTTTTTCATTTGTTTAGCAACTTGGTCTGTCTGTGTTGCGTATTGCAATGCAATACTGGATAAATTATTCCCTGCACATGTGAATCTCATTCCAAAAGAAACTGAACAAAAACTAGCAATGTAAAGTGATTTCCACTGCTACCACTTCTAGTGTATGAAATGTCTGGATTGGATGAGATCAACAAATACCTGCAAACCCACAATGCTTTGATTTTTCAGTACATGACCCATTGTAGTCATTATAGCATTACACCTTATCTCTTGGATTGGTCAACAAAATTCTTTACCTTGCTGTGCAAGTTCCTGACCCCATAGTTTTCTTTCTGCTTTTAGTCCTTCTATGACAGATTCCTGAGCCACCAACTGGGTTTGGAGTCTTGTCTTCTCTTTACTGACTGCCTCAAAATGGAGTAACTTCCTCCGAGCCTCCTCCAGTTGAGCTTCTACCGTCTGTGCTTGTTCCTGGAGGACAAACACCACTTTTATGATAAAACTGAATTCTTTAGAAAAGCAACATTGCTTTTAATTATCAAACTTGTGCTCTCCCTTTAAATCACAGTGATTTCCATCCAGCTATGCCAACACACTACTGAGATACGGTTTTCACCAACAAAGAAAACAAAAATATCGATCATTTTTCGGAAATTTCAATCTTCAGTGGCCAATCTCTCAATGTTTCAAATTGCCTGCTATTCATTTGAACAAAAGTCCACACAATCCCCAAATTCTTGTCTCAAATCAAGAATAATCAATAATGATCATTCAATTCATCTTTTCTGCCCCGCCCTTTTCCGATGACTGACGATTTTTCTTTTTACCAAAATGAATAAAGAGATATGGAAAGTGCGCTTCCCAAATGCTAAGAAATCGCACCTGAGCATATCAAAAATTCAAATACAGTTGGAAAGGACCCCTAACCCCCTGTCGTGGTTCATGCTGAGGGTGCTTGCTCATTTGCCTTTGGCCAATGGTACATGTGTCCCCCCATCTCAAAGTCTTGGATCCATGTCTGAACAGTGTCAGATGCTAGAGATGAGAGTAACAGGTCACTGACTAACCCTGGTCTTGGTGACAATCTCTTGCTTTGTTCTTGATAGTTCACTGATTCTAGCTTTCTGTTCCTTCACCATCTATCAGGAAGTATCCATAAAAAGAGACAGAGAAAAAAAACAATGACCATATGGACACTAAAGAAATGAAATAGAATAAAATATCAATCAGTTTTGTGAGGACTATTTTTTTTTTTCTGCTGTCTGCATTACAATGGTCCAAAAACATTTCAATAAAAACACAAAACATAGAAAAGGACATGGGGAGTCTTCAGAGATTCCTACAGTGAGTGTAACTTTCAAGAAAAGTGTCGAACAACAAAAGAAACAAACGAGGGGAATTGACAAATAGAAGGTGTTTCTGAAAGTAGTGTCAAACAATGACACCAGATGTCTTCAGTTTTTTTCTTCTCAAGACTTAGGACATCTTTAACAAATGTGTCATCATTGTGTAAGTTTGTCGTTTTGCAAGACTAGAAAAATGCTCGAAAGAATTGTTTATTCCTTTATTGTCATGGTACATGACATTTTCCAGTACATGATATTATGCCAAGTTGTCAGGATGAGATGTTGCCTCTTAATGCATCATCACTCACAGTGGTTAATTCAGTGACCAGAGCGGATGCACGTCTCTCTTTGTTCGTTGACACCTCTACGGCATTTTTTAATTTTGATGATTCCTGTCTCGTGGATTCGTAAGCGTCGTAGATCTGTTATCAAGAGAGAAAGTAGAAGCAAACTAAGAGGGGAAGAAAATTGTTTGTCAATCTATCTAATTGTTAATGACTAGCTATCAAGGTAATTGATAGATAATAGATATCAAGATATCTGATATCAAGATATCTGCTAATTGATAGATAATAGATATCAGTATCAATAGATATCAATATCAATAGCCATCACTATCAATAGATATTATTGATAATCAATGGATTTAAAGATAAATAAACTGTTCTAAATGGCTGGTAAATAGCAGTAAATAGCAATGGCAGAAACGTACCTGTTTATATCTGTCTGCTTCTAGTCTCAGAGCTAATCGAAATTCATCCTCCAGGTCAGCATACTGCTTTGAGAGATCTTCAATCCTGTGAATCAGAGGCGGAGAGGAATGACTATCTATGCAGAACAACATACTTGTTTTTGTTTATACCCATCTACTTACTATCAAATCAACTGTTTGTCTCTGCTCCTCTCTGTGTGATATCATTAGTTTGGTAAGTTTCTGGGCTCATTGCAGGCTCTACACTATGCTAATAGTGGAGGAACAAAAGCAAGATTCCCCAACTCCTTTTCTAAGAGGGTAACGAGGTAGGCATGAACCAATCAATCTCAATGCCAATCAGAACCTGCAACCTGGGACCACCACTTAATGTCCCATCTGAGAGATGACAACAAATCACCCAGTCCTTAGCCACTTTCCCACGGGCTGAGAGAAATAGACGACTTGCTCAGCACAGCAGTCTAAAAGTTGTAACTAGCAACATGAAGATGAGATGGACAACAGGAACCCAAATTGAAATTATCAAATTACCAGATACGCCCCTCAGCAACTTTGTCAACAGATTCGCTGAAGAAGCAAAATTTCCGAGTGGGCCCCAGCAATATTTGCACTGGAGGTCCTACAGATTAAAAGACGGCCACCCTACCCACCAAGTCAAGCCAAAATCATACCATTAATTTAAGCCAAATTTGTTACAAAGTATCAACTAGCTAATACCTTGATGATATTGAAATTAGAATCTAAACAATCAGATTCAAGTTGAAAAAAGACGAATTTCTTTTTTATAATGTGTTCGAAGGTTATTCTATCAAGACTAACAAATAATTTAGACTATAAATATGTAATATCTTCAAGGTTTAAACTTAGAGTACATATTCACTTCCTTTACCTGTACTTCCATACATTTTTTGTGTTGAGCTTTCCACCATTGCCAAATTTTCTTCTTCACTTTTATATCACAGTCTAGCAAGGCAATGATTTACAAGGACAATTCCAAACAGATGTTAAATGAAATCATGTTGAATCATTCAAGTAAACACTGAAACAATATATTGTCTAACACATGGTTGCTAAATGATTTGGTTTATTTCATTCCTAGCAAATTATCAACATATTTCCTAACAACAAAACTGAATTAACTTCTATGAATCTACTAAATCATAAAGGTAACAACTTCCAAACCAATGTACAGATGCACTACCCTACCTGCTGAAGATACTAAACAAGGGAGTGAAAATTATCACAATGCAAGCTGTGCTGTAGTAAAAAAAAACTATATCTGCCAGCAGATTGTTGTAATGTATTAATGGTCTCTTACTTTTCTTGGTTGAGTGATAGTTCTTTCTTATGACTTTCTCTCTCTCTGTCAATCTGCTGGCTGATAACGTCTTGGAGTTCTTTACTGTCTAGCCTGTAATATTGCTTCATCTCTGTTCTGCGGATGTGGAAAGAAAAAAAATGTTGACTCCTGAACACAGACAAATAAATGAACATCAAAGTAGTGAACTACAATGGGACTCAAATAACATCAGGTGAGAACATTATGGTCTACCATGAGACTTCCATCACTGACCTTTAAAATCATCATGATTAGCAGCTGCAAACTGACCAGCAGTCTTTACTTGCTACTGAATACCAAAGTTATAAATCCTTGTGGTAAATGGCAGACATTTAACCAACACTTTATCTCTGATAGCCTTATTTTCCACTTGCTCTGTCTATTTACCTAAACATGTTAATACAAATTGAAGGTAATCTTTGGCACAAACAAGATTTTTAGCGAATCTGCGGTGGTGATTATGGTTAGGCTAAGGTTTACCTTTGTGTGCATACCAGAGGATATTTACCTGTTGATGCATGTGGATAATTCAAACATAAATAACATATCTGTTATCTTTTCTACCATCTGATACATATCATAGTCATCGGCATTATCCCTTGGTCTGCCTTTAAGTGCATTGTTCATGAAACTAACAAAAAGAAGCCTTTATTTTTTGGTTAAATCAGACCTGTTTTGTTTTCTGTTTAAATTTTTTGTTTCTGTTTCTTTTCGGTTTAAATTTTCTGTTCTAATCTAGGACCTGGGTCCCTTCTCTTCTCCAATCACCATGGGCATCAAACATTACTAAGAATAACCACTGGTGCTTTTATTTCTTTTCTACTGAGTCACTGTCACCTTCCAGTTACCATGGTTACACACCGTCACTTATTACAGTCATTAGTATTTCTCCATACCATAGCGGCTGGTTTCCTGTACTCTGTAAGTATTAAACCATTGTGACTCTTACTTCTTAGAAGTGATTCGATGTTTCCTATCACAATTACTTGGGACATTGTTCCCTTCGAGCCACCTGGTTAATCAACATTATTATTTGTATTCTTTCATGATTTTTAGGTCGGTGTACCTGTGTTCCTGTTCTCTCGTGGCCAATAACTCCTGAAGTTGTGTAATCTTGACTTCTGTGTTCTTAACATGCGATTTCAAGAGATCCAGTTCACGGCTGCTGGCACCCAGACGGAGCTGGTATTCCTGTAGTTGTTTGGCCTGAAGAAAATTGAGATTGCTTTCATCAGAAAAAAGAAGATTAAACAATAAAAGCATACTCTTCTATGGCGGCCCTTGACATCTTCACTGACTCCATTTTATATGTGTCACCCAACATCAAATCACAAGCAACGTCATTCACCTTTCAGCTGTCAGTGTATGATGCCACACAAGGATGGAATAAAGCAAACATCATTAAACACAATTAACAGTTAGTGAGATGCAACTAAACATAGGCCTACATACCCCTTGGAAGTCATTCTTTTTCTTTTGTTTTTCTTTCTATTATTTTGCATTTCCAGAATAAATAAAACTATTTATAAACAGAGAAACGAAAGTGACTTTTACGATGGTTTACAACGAAAAACATATGGAAAATTACAAAGTGCGGCTTTCTACAAAAAAAAAATATCATCTACTTAACCATCTTAAAGAGCAGCATGGTTGATAAAAGTATTTTCAAATTTGGTAGTTCAGAATTTTGGAGTTGTTGCTTTGTTTCTCAGAGTATACCTCATACTTCATGTAATTAGAGAGTCAATTGTTCTGTGTGCAGGGAATGTCTGTCATTTCTCTGTATGAAATTAACACTCAAGAATTCCTATGAACTTATTATTCGCACCATTGTTTACAATTACACCTATATTAAAAAAATAGAGCAAAAAAAAATAGAGCAAACCTTAACAGAATTAATTATTCATTTCACATCTTTGATCAGTGCAAGATGACACAAAAAAGAGACAGGGTATGGTAGGTGTGGTAATACATTAGCTGTAAAAACTCTTTCCTTGCATCAACAAGAAAATATGGAAGTGTATACAGATGAGTTAGGACTTTGGAAGTACCCTCATTTCAGTAGTCTGCTTATATGACCAGTGAATCTCACTTTATCAACAATCACATACCACCTCAGTCATCCACGTATCTCACCTCATGAGCCTGCTGCTGCAACCTCTCCGATTCCATCCTCTTAGCTGTCAACTCCATTGCTTCCAACGCTTTGTCTTTCTCTTCCATAGTTGTGACGACATCTTCAAACTTTCTCATCAAAGTTTCCACCTTTTTCTATAAAATCAGAATTAACACCAAAAATATATTTTTAACTTGCTTTGGATGAATAAATGCTAATAAGACCACTTTCATAAAAGTCTTTCATTGAGCACTGAGAATTGCTTTCTCACCAATACCTGAAATTTATATTTAACAGGTGGAAAAATGTATGATCTCCATAGCTACCATAAACTGCATTTTGTTCCAAATTAGAACTTAGTTAAAACTGTGAAGCAAGACAAAAATAACTGTTTCAAAAAATTCCTTGCGAAGGGTAATCATTCCAGGTACAAGAATTCCTTCTATGTGCACTAAAAGAACTCTACATCAGTTTTACAATTGAGAAAGTAATGGAAGTTGTATTTCACTAAAATCTTTTGGAAGATGTTTAATATTAAAGGTTTTCTGATAACAGGTGAAGGAAGTGGTGGGACATTTGCATTTGATTTGCAGTTGAATTGTATTCTGCTATTACTAACAAATGTATAGTACAGACTGATTCCCACTTTAACATCCATTTTTGAAGTACTCATTCGCTGGATTTCCTATATTATACTTTATCTTAGTACTTTTGTTTTGAGAATGGAAATTAAAGCTCTTCATTTCATTTACCCACGCAGTGGTACGACATCCTTCCAAATGAAAACACGACCTTCTGCAATTGCAAAAACACAAAATTCAGTAGTCCAACCAAAAATTAAAGTATGTGTCAGTAGACCTGTTAAATCTACTAAGATTTATTGCAGTGTTTCAATGAATTAGTTTCCATATTTTCTTATCAGATTTTGTAGGACACTGCATTTTTCTCATGACTAAAGCCCCCATTTTAAATTCATTCCATTGGTGTACGAACACATCCTCACTGACAGTGTTAAAACAAGCCTCTTGGTCTAAAACATAGCATGACATTTTGAGATAACTGCACAGGGCTTGAAATAAGCTTTAGAAAGGGCATGGCCAAAAAAGTCACTGATATAATATCTTTGCAAAATGTACCAATTATAGATTTTACTGCATGTGCTGACCTTCAAACATTCTACTTAATGTTATGGGGATTGTGTTTCTTGGAAAAGAAGAAAAATGGAATCATTTACAAATGCCAAATTTGCTTTTTTTAAAACAGGAAAAAGGAGCTCCATGTAATTTATCTAAATTCTGTAATTAGCACTAAAGGGGAGGTCATTGATGGTAAAATAAAAAGGCCAATTATTACAGTCAGTGAAATGTATTTTTCAGGGGCATCTTGCAAATAGTGGGCATGACAGCCTTTAGCCACAGTTGCTTTCAGTTACCTCAAGTTTGCTGTGTCACAAGAACATTGTGACAAAACACGCACATGCAGACATATGCGTATACACACATACACACTGTCATGATTACAAAGGTCACAATTGTCATCGAAATGAAACATGGTCAGTTTCATGATACCTTTGTGTAAAGACTTAAAGCTCTTGACTACAAATATTTAGATCAATGTCAGATGATGACGTTGACAGTGAGTGACAGACAAACAAGAACTTACTCTGAGAGAATTTCTTTCATCTTCCAGTTTTAATCGATTCTCTTTTTCTCGCATTAAGACTTCTTTGATTCGACTGGTCGCCTGGACAGCCACACTCTGAATTTCTTGTTCCTCAGAAGCTGATGAACAATCAAGTATAAGCTAAACATTCAGTTGATGCTGAGAAGGGAGCATTGATTCTATAATTAATGAATTCATGAGGATGAAACAAAATGGGACAACTTAAATCAATCTCATGATAACAACTCAAATCTACGGATAGGGAAATTACTAAAGTCTTTCATCTTCTGGTAAAAACTCTCTCACATGTTATAAAAGTTTGATTTACCTTAGGCAACCTTTTCTTGAATTTATCTGCATACCAAGGCAAAATATGAATCACAAAGGACAATAATAAAATGTGAATAGATACAGTGATACACTTATTTTGAAACAAAAATAAACACATCACTAAACAAGGACTAAAGTGATGAGAATTGTGTCTATTAAGCTGTTTAATGATATCAAGACCTCAAACTCTTGTCAAATAGCCATACATGCACAACATCAAGCTGATGCCTTGAAGCAATACAAACTATTCAAGTTGTTTCATATTGTAATGCAGTGTTACTTTATGTTCCTCGCAGTAAAAGTAAAAATGTATCTCATCGCAGCCGAGTGAAAACTTTATCTAGCATACTCTGTCAGGAGAGGTCCTAAATTGATTGGATGTTGGCAATAATGTGAAGCAGATAATGACGTATTGCATGAGCTCAGTATTTCAATGAAAGTTATATCGTTGCTGTTATTAAAGTTTTAAATCTATAAGATATTATTTTGATAATTTAGAACATTTTAGTGACATGTCTAGATATTAAACATGAGTTTCAATATTTCACAAAGATTTTTATTTTAGATGTAATAAAGAGCTACCTCTACCTACACAACATGACAAATTTTACAGATATAACACAATGAGCGTTATGAAGCGTCTCAACAAAATGAACTTTTTTGCTGAGATGCAGAGCTTGATAAAAAATTGTGTCTCAAAATACTCACAAATACTTAGAAGCAAGAANNAGAAGCAAGAATGAGTTTGGTAGTTAACACCTAATGCAACATGTCACAAATTGGCAAATGTAACAAGATGTCAAATTATTTCACATCAGTAACATGACAAATAATCCAACATTGAACGGAGATACTGATTTCTTCTAAGTTGGTATCTCTTTATCTGCATATGGCCAAAGTAACTGATAGTCCACAAGAGAATTGTAAGTTTGTACCTTTAGTTTCTAAGTCTTTGACTCTGTCGGCCAGTCTAACTGCAGCTTGTTCTGCCTTCCAACGCCTGACTCTTTCCTGCTCCAACTCTTGCATAAGCACCTGGAAACAATGTATGAAAAACAACACCAGTATTACACCAGGTGTGTAGAGGTAATCAACACAACAGGTCTTATGGAAAAACAACCAACACCAGTTTAACACCAGTCAGGCAGAAGTGAAAAACAGATACCTGGACTGTTTAATGACAACCAACACCAGTACTACATCAATAATGTGGAAGTTTCTTCTTTCTTGGATGTTCTCAAGAGAAAGAATGGAAGGGTCCAGAGAATACTCATCATAAGTAGCTTGACATTGGAAAAACAGGAATTTGAAACTTATATTTCTATGCACCTTTGAAAATCTCTTGTTGAACATCTCAAGCAGATTTTTACCTACACTTCTGGACGAGGTACATGAAGCACTGATGTATTGTAAAATATCTACTGTGAAGGAGGAATGGCACAGAAACTTACTCAGACGATTACAACAACAGATCCTACTTCAAGAAATTCTGTTACCTCTTCCAGAAACTGAATACAAATTGAAAGAGACCTAGCCTACTTTGGGCATAGTATGATCTAGACTGAGACAATGAATGAATGGTGCAATTGATGGTAACATGAAATTAATCATGTAATGTAGGGTGGATAAAACACACACCATGCCACTGTCTGTGGAGACTACGAGTGAACAAATGTCAAATCAGCCTGTGACGTGGTTCCAATGAAGGTTGCATCATTTAGAAAGAAAGATGCAACAACTTATACCATTAAATACGAACAGCATCATCATTTCATCGACCTTGAGAGACTTAATACTAACCTTGAGATACTTTTTATGGACCTTGAGATATTTTATATTTGATAAAAACTTTTGATTCATTCTGATAGGTTGACAAGCTGGCATACATGATTGGTGGCATAGCTACTGGTGGAGAAGGGGAAGAGGGGACAAGCTACCCCTGCTCCCAGTATTTCATCAATGTGACGCTCATTTCTGAATCAGGAAAATACTATCAAATTTACTTTCACTGGAACTTCAATTCTAGCACTATGTAGAAAGTCTCGAGCCAATCAAACAAATCATTCCAATTTATTGACAGAGCATCTCTACTTCACATGAACCATGACTTAATTTCCTTCTCATTCTATTGATTGATCTGATCAATCATTATTTTGGTACACCAAACCACCAAACTATCAGACCACCAAACTCTGATACTCACAAGCTTTTCTGAGTCTTGCTCTACCGTTGATTTTGTCTTTTTCTCACCGCAATTTTGTCTAAGATTTGTCTTAGAACTCTGGATCCTGCAAAAAATTCAATGAAAGTTTAAAACTTGATGCAGAATTTTGAAACGGTCTATTTCACGGTCCAACAGAAGACCCGAGGATGAGTAAACATCCTCACAACCTCTAAGCTGTCTGGCAAGAATATTGAAGCCCACGTCCATAACAGCATCCATGTATTAGTGCTGTCACAAATGACCTGGGTTTCCAAGTCCCGGCACAGTATTTTACTGCCCACATCCAAAATTACTACCCGGTTGCTACTTTAAGTGAAAAACAACACAACTACTGTGTGAATACACTGTGTCAGATTGCCAAATTTTGCCTATTATACACAGCAAACAGTTCAAAACAGAATTTTCTCAATTCACAGGGTAAATCAATGGTAAAATTACTCCACACAAATGTGATGTGCTGTGGAAATGCAGGTGTTAATGATATAACCAACATTTTGGTTGGGTATCCAGGTACCTGACTGGTACGAGAAAAAATGTTCGTGTGCCTGTTTTTAGGAATTGTGGAAAACACTACCACATATGTGATGTTAATCTTGCAGGCATTGGTACTCTGTACAAGTATACCATCTCACATAATAGCCCTTAAAAGTCTTCAAAGGAACTAATATCAGATTAGAAAAAAAACACACACACATACAAACATCTTTAAACATTGTTAATGGTTTGGAATCAATGAATACATCAAAGTTATGTCACCCTCAGCCTTCATTACTTTGGCTTCATTACTTTTCTGTAATAAGACCGGGTGTGAGTTCATTTGTGAGGATTAGCTATGACTCCAAAATGTTAAGCACTGGTTTTAAGACTTACAGTACCTGCCACCCACATAGGGGTCCATTCAATCTCGTCTTTGATGAAGGAATATAACCCAACATACTCTGACTTTAAGTATTTATTCATTCTTATCATTGAACATAGCCTCCTCTCACCACAGATCCATAGTTTTCCATTGTTTTTCTTTCAAACCAAACAAGTTTTCAGCAAAATAAGTCGACTTCAAACACACATGAGTAGGGATTTTTCAGTTGAACTTTATACCTTTGAGTGCTGTTGACTTCTGAAGATGAGGTATGTTTTTGAACCCTTCCCTTCTTCAAATTACTTTTTTTCTTCATTTTCCTCCTTCCAGTGTTCTGACATTGAGAAGTGTCACTTTGCTCACTTTCATCTGTAGGTTCTGTATCTATGGGGAAATTAAAGTAGAAATTATGGCACTTTTTGTTGTTTGCACATTACCAATTGTTTGCATATCAATAATTGTGAAGCGGTTGTACCAGCCTGAACTACTATTAACATCAAAACAAACCCTTCATTCTTCAATAAAACTGGTCACTGGTCTCTGATAGCAAGGCAGTAAATGACGTGAGTGTCCCTTTATGCCTGGAATATGCTCCTGTTAATTAACTTGCAACTTGGAAACTTGCAAATTCTCAGAAAAGAATTACATAAGGAACTATGATAATGATTTATTCTTAATGATTTATTCTGATACAGTGCACACATCCAGCTAGTATAGTCATTCAAGGTGCTTCACTACCCCTATTCACTGGAACCAGGTTTGCCCTCTGACAACCCCAGAGAGGATAAGGCAGCCATTAAGGTGCTGGTTGTCCTAGGATCCCTCAAAGGACCCACCTTGGTGGAGAGAAGCAAGTTAAGATAAATGCCTTGCCCTAGAGTACAAACATAGATTCAAGTTCATAATCGCCAGATTATGAGTCTAATGCTCTAGTGACTTGGCTACCACGCACTCAGGAATGGAAAAGAAAGTAGCCACAGGCTTGGGTGACTCCGATAATCTACGAGCCGATTGAAGTTATGGCTCTGAGGTGAACTCCTACTTGGTATTGGGGTTTCAATGACATCACCACTACTACCTACACATACACGGTGCTATACTTTAAGCAGGAATTCTCCCAAAGACAACGTAAGGATCCAAAAAGGGGGTTGGTGGGACAGAATCGAGCTTCTGGCTAATCATCTAAATTGTCAGACATAGGCTAGGCCTAATTGGGAAACAAGACATGTAAAAAGTGCCATTCTTACATTTGGAATCTTTCTTAACTTGCCAAAGAATGTTAATGCAAATTATTGTTTCATTTAATAGATTCAAAAATTTCCTAAAGTCATGACTCCAGTGAAAGTGAAGCCAAGTCCGACTCCCGGCCAGAAGTCACTGCTCTGCAGAAGAGAAGAGTGACCTGCCCAAACCTGACATAGTCGTTGTAGATTTACAAACACCATGGACAACTTCACATAGTACATTCCATTTCAAAAACACTTTATTCTCTGTTGTCTCCATACAATTTCCCTAGAATTTCCAAAATAATCTACATTCTGAAAACATTCCACTACCTTTCACATGCAAATGAAAAGCTTTTCTACTACATCATGGCTGAGCATGAACTTGTGTAGAACATTTTAAGTGAAAATAATTGTTCCCTTTAACATCATTTCATTCCAATGACGACAGTATGTCATACCTCTCTTGGCAGCCTTGACCCCCTTTTGTCCTTGGGGAAATTTAACTGTTGACCTAGGTTCTGCTTCAGAGCCTCTCCTTTCTTCATGGAGTACTGATGTACTTAGCTGACTCTGTTTAATGAACACATGGAGAATATATGAAAACAAAAAAGACATATAATGAATAATCTTTTACTATAATATGATTGAAGTAAACAGATGAATAGGAAATATAATGACATATGATGAATAACCACTACTAAAATATAATTGCAGTAACCATCTGTGAAATAATATATTAACAAAACAGGATTCATAAAGAATAATTACAATTCAACTGCGATTGAGACAAGCATATCAATATAAAATCATGTATTAATAACAGTGTATGATTAATAATAAGTGAATGATAAATTTCGACACCACTAACATCAGAGACACCGAGTCCATTTCGCGGATTATTGTTCATTCTCACGTGAAACTTGTTGGGGCAACACGCTCCACGAGGACAAAAGGTTGTTGGAACAGCCCTGTCTTCCCTACCATACAATGATTGATATGAGATTCTCTCTCAATGGAATACATCATCCTCTTCCCTTAATCATTGCCCACCAATATTGGGAGGAACAGGGGGAGGGTGGGCAGGGACTAGAAGGTCCTTTATCGCATGCATGGCATTTATGACAGGGAGTATCAACAGTTTCTTTCAAGATTCTTCAATCAAGAACCATCTGTAAATACAAGAGTTTGGAAGATTTCACTTCATGATCCAACAAACATCTTCACACATGCTGCACTATCCAAACTCAGGAGAAAGTGCTTCAGCTGAGCCGATAGGACGACGTGATTTTGATGAAATGACTTGTCAAGTTGATGCACTGGTGTTTCACTTTGATTCTTGAAGGTGATGCAGTGTAAGCAACGATGTGTGCCCAACATGTGCAGACGTCAATGTTGAAATTTCTGGAGAGTCAAACTTTATCACATTGATTATATTGACCCAATGGATAATTTCTGAGAGGAAACACTGCTGAGGAGATATGTACCCTGATGTAAATTTAGCCTTGGCATGAATCCAATCATTTCAAAACATTCATTATTATCAATCATCTCATGAATTCATTATCTAACTGATGGAATACAGTGCAATGCTTTGCGATACACAACATAGTATTGACTAAAAAAGGAAACCAATGAATTTATTTACTAAATAATCAAAACATAATCGATGGCACTTCACATTATAACACAGATGATTAATAAAAAAGTCAATGAATATATTAGATACAAAGTGATGCATCTTTGCAATACACAACATTGTACTAAATGCAAAAGCATAGCACTTGGCCAAGGTTGCAGGCAAAATCAAACTTTTAACTTACACACACACACATGCACGCACACACTTACACACAAACACAAACATAAACAACTTCTCAATTAAAAAAAAAAGAATCTCACCTCATTTTTTCTCTTCAACATATCGCTCAGTTTCTTTTCCAATTCCAAAATTCTGTTTTCATGATCTTCTGCTGACCTTGACCTTTCTGGTCTATTTGTAATCTGAAAGCAAAGTAATCAGAAGGACACTCAACATAAAGCCTCCGTTCATTGATAAAATCAAAACTCAAACATGACGTTGGGTTCGTGGTTTGGAACAACTTGAATTGGCTCTTCATTTTATTGCTACTATACATGAACAAAAAAAAAAAATGAAAGAAAGAAAAATAAGTTCTTTTCAAGGAACTATGTTAACAGTTTCATGTAAAAACAATTAGTATTTGCACTTGGACCCCATTTTGAAATTGGGGCCAGGATCCAAAGTTTCTCAATCGCACTCTGAAAGAACACTTCAGTACCACTCCCGATATACACTGTGTAATACTGTATTAATGCAAAAAGCAAATGTGATTTCACGCTGAACTCATAGCTTACCAAAAGTTATCCCAACTGACAATGGACTGTCGGTACTCCAGGTGGGATTTTAGACCAAGTGCAAACACTCCCAAGAATGAAGATAATGGAAAATTTTGTCCACTCACTACCAGAATTGCCAAAATATGCAATTCAAGTAGCATACTGATCATTTCTGACTATTAATTGATAATAACAGCAAAGAAAACTTGATTTCTTTTTTTTTAAATACTACCTCATGTCTGCTGAGGACATCTTGCTCTGAGTAACTGGTTGGGTCTGAAGCTGTCTGGTTGTCAGATTTTAATGCACCCTTTCTGAACTTCTCTAACAGTTGATCAATTTTAGGAGTTATCAGTTGGAACGGATTATCCTGCAAAGTAATCACAAAGCGATGTGAAAGTAAGAAAACAGTTTTGATGATGATAGTGATGAGATTGTGATGATGATATTGATGAGATTGTGGTGATGGTAGTGATGATGATAGTGATAATGATAGTGATGAAACTGTGGTGATGATAGTGATGAAATTGTGATGATGATGACACAGACGATCAAGAGCACAACGATGATTGATTTTAGTAATTGATTATTTAGTTACTTTCATTCTAGACTCTAGCAAATTATTCTTTAAATTTTTTACAGAATTATTCATTTTCATTTTTTGTTTGGGTGTTTCTCCTGGCAGCATGTTTTGTACAACTTTGTGTAGATTTCTTTATGTGTTTATCATTTTCTAATTGTATTTTGTTTTTTGTTTCATTCCACACTTTTTTATGATTTAGCGTTCTTACAATTTTGTCTCATTTGATAGTATTTGTGTCTTTTTATTGTTTGGGTGTTCCTCCCTTGCAGCATTTCTGTTACCCTCCTGTTCTTGTTTCTTTGTTTTTTTTTTTCATTTCACTCCTTTGTTTTTCATGTTTTCTTTGTAGAATGCTTAGAGGTGTTTTGGCATCTAATGCTATGCTATACTATGTTTTAGTATTATTATTTCTATGATGACGATGACAAAGATGATATCCATGACAGTGATGACGATAGGGAAATGACGGAAAATGGTGATGACCATTATGATGATGATGGCAATAACAATGATGAAAATGATGGTGGTGATGATAATGGTGATGATGGTGATGATGATAATGGTGATGATTATGGGATGAAATCGTTAATTGTTATGGTCGTGATGATGACGACGATGGCGGTAATGATGATGATGATGATGATGATGATGATGATGACGTAGTGATGATGTTAATAATGGTAATGATAGTGACGAAGATGTTGTTTGTAATGATGGTGCTGATGATGACGATAATAAAGATTGTGATGATCATGATCATGATGATCATGATGATGATGATGATCATGAAGATGATGATGATGATAATTGTGATGACGGGGATGTTGATAATGACAATGGTGCTGATAATGATGACGTTCTACAGCGTTTCTTAAGGATAAAGAAACATCGGCAAATTTACCGTGAACAAAGACCTATCTGGAAAAATAGATTTAACTACCATCTGAAGATGGTATTTGTGGGCTGCACAGAGGTGAAATCCAGTCAAGTTTCTTACCTGCATGTGTGGCAACTGGCGAGAAATTGAAAATGCTGGTGTTTTACAGGTTATCTGAATTGTACTTCACATTCTTCAATATTTTCGTATGATCTTCAATGTTGCATTCATGTTGCTTTTCCCTTGATTTCTGCACTCTTCAATTAAATAATTTTGCCAGCGTTTCTTCAATGTCATATTTATCAGCTAATTCACTCAATAAGGAATATTTTAACCTCCATGGGACCATGGGAAAGATCTTCAAACTTGTGACGACAGAATACCATATTTTTTTTCTCTCCATGTTTTACGTATATATACATTTAAAGAAGTCAATATTCATAAAATTCTATCCATTGGTACTATTTAATGAATTTCGCGTGACGTATTATGTCCGAAAGCCACCACTTAAGCGGTTTATTTTACAAAATCGAATTTCCATGTCTACATTTCATACGCAGACTATCATTGGCTGACAATTTGTCCTATAGAAGTTAATTGAATTCGTATCGCCTTTACTCGTTGGAAAGTAGGCCTACATTATTTTATTTCAAATATACGTCACAGCATTACTTCTGCAGGAGCTTCGATAACTTTGTTTCTATCGTCGGTCAGTCGGCTTGTTGGGGCCAATGACCTTCAAAATAACCTTCAAAATAACAACCCCAGAAAGCTAAGCAGGCCGGTGATGTGTAATAGTCGCTCTCGTAACATTTAACGGGTGCCCATTTGACTTGCAGATTTGACGTAACCTCCAAGGTGGTGGTCGACTGCTCGTTATGTCGTTTGCTTCTGACGTCATGGCCAGGTGTCTACTATCTACCTCCAAGTGAGCTTCATTGCGAAGTGATCGACTACGAATGCTTGGAATTTAAATGTTTCTATGTGCACATACAATATAACTCTGATTGCTCATGGTTTTTTGTTTTGTTTTTTGTTTTACCCTGCTAAGACATGTTATGCAATGTCGTGACGCTAACAGTTCTAGGTTTGATAGGACTTTTGACGTCACACGTGCCGTGAATTACAAGTTCAATAGCAATTGATGAAACTAGTGCTAAGCTCAGAATAATATTTGTGAGACCCCCCTCCCTTTCTCAGACCAGTATATAGTCCTGTTAACATGTTATTACTCACCAATCAATGTAAGTTATTTCAATGTATACTACCATGGGGGGTCGACTTTTGTAAAAATTTGAATTAACTTCAAGAGGTAAAGTTACTGCACCAATGGCATGTTTAACTAATTTGTACCTTTTGTCAATAATATAATAACCTTTTGTGGTCACTTTTCACAGAAAGCACATAGGTGCACAAGAGCGTTTAGCTCAAATCACCAACAACACCAAAGAAAAAGGATTCTCAGCAGAAGAACCGATGGTAACAGTATCGGCGGTGCCTTTGGTGGCGGCAGTGGCACTTCTTGTAACAACGGTGGCACATGCCATTAACATAGTCTATGGAGGGAGACCGCTGGCCAACCCTCATCAGGTAAAATACTAGGGTGCTGATATTACAAGTCGCTTTGGCATTATTTGTCATCGCATGGCGTTCCTTCAATGATACATATCAGGAGTGCACTGGCAACGGGCGAGTGCATCGTCTTGTAGCTTTCCTTTTTCACATACGGTAAAGGGAAATAACTGATTGGGCAGTAACTGGGGAAAACTGTGTGACTAAGTTAAAAAACTAGCAGTATTTCAATATTATAGTTTCTGAGATATTCTTTAAGTGACTACATTATTCTGGAAATAGGGAAGGCAAAACAAGACTGGATACAGGAAATGAAATGGATTATTATTTTCTGGGTGGATTGCATTTAAATAGAAGTTTTTTTTGGAAGTATGAATGACTTTGAGGAGTAATGACAACGTATTCTGCCGTATAGAGATGTGGAGAGCAACTCACATAGAAAGATAGATGTGTGAGGAATAAATAACAGAGAGAAGAGCATTCTATTTTGAATCCTCTTCATTTTCAAATAACTTTGTATAGTATTAAACTTGAGGGAAAAAACAGTAAAGAGAATGATGAAGGAGAACTGTAAAGAAAATTTCAGCAATACATAAGCAATACATAAGCAAAAGCAACCCTTCAAAATTGGTTGGAAAAACAACAGAAAGAATAAGTACTTGTGAAGAAATACTTGCACACGTTTTACACCAACCTGGTTGTTAGCAAGATGAAGGATGAGTAGATATGAAACAAATGTTTGGTACAAGACCAAGACCATTGAGTACATGATTGATGTATTGCAAGGTAACCATCGTCTGCGCGGGCCCATGAAGTGCGCCTCTATCCTAAAATTCCCAATCGCAACTTTGAAAGGCTTATGTTTGGCAGATTGAAATAATAAAACACATCACCATCTTGAGTCATTTCTAAACTTTAACTCATCACCCTAAGCTATATGTTTACCTTCCGGAAAGCAAAATTCTCAACTGGTTCTAAGTCACAGTACTCTTTGATTGACAGCAAATTCCCAAGATCTATGCAGAGTAGTAGTGTACACAGGAATCCATTGTTTTGATTACACATGTGGAGAAATTTCAGACAGGACAAAAGTGGTTGGGAGAATGTAAACTGTCTGGGGTGATGGGATTTTGTCTTTAAGGGCCACTAACTTAAATGTATTGACACAATGACTGTCCCCCTATCAGCTGTGTCAATAGTGCTAGTAACCAATTGATAGCACTGTCTCTCACCCCATCTGGCATAACGTTGGTCTAGTACTGTAACCCGACCCCCCTCCTTCCCATTCCCTTGGCACTGCAGATGGGAATACAGTCATTGAGTTGGAACAGGTATTTGTTTGAATAGCTGCTACAGATGCAATGGAGACCCACAGTGAAAGATTGTCTACAAGTTAAAAACAGCATCGTCACAAACTAACTTAATATCTTCAAATTTAAACGTTTCCCTTCGAAGATGATTCGAATATGTGCTCCTCTAATGGAGACTAGAATATTGATCAATGTGGTTACGGATGTTGGAGATGACAACTAGTGTGAGCCTGAGGGTCAAGCAGGTACTGTAATCACCTTTCCAACAGGTGATATCAAACTTAAATGACTCAAGGTGTCAATACTGCCCTCTCGAAACCATTTTCCAAGAATCGTATCCGTGAGAATATGTCGTATCACTTGCTTTCATGTGTGTGAACACAAATCAGCAGTCTGGAATTAAAATCACAGCTAACAAGTTGCTAAACAATAAGATACCCGAAAGTGAAAATAAAAATTACACAAAAGAATTGATGGAGCATACATTTTTGTTCAATTATTTGACTTCAAAGTAAAAAGAGGGCACACTCAAAGTATCATTTGAAATTACATGGTGTGAATAAAAATAAAACTCTTGCCATGAGGAAAGAAGTAAAAAGGACTGCTGCCATGCAGTATTTATGTCTCCATTGCATGTTGTACATGTATGTATGTCGATACGGAAGAAGTCCACACGTGCTCACCGAGGGTATGTACTGCATAGAGCAGTTACAATTCACTGTACCATACGGCAGCAAGAATTACAATACCTGCAGTTTATCAAGTTTTCGGCATGAAATTTACCACTACAGATAAATGGCAGTTACAGAACACACACAAACAGAGCAAGGCCAAATAGCACATGAATATTACAACGAGTGAAACACACCACAAGTACAGCATATAAAACAAAAGGCACATGCATTAGTATTTTCACGGTTAGAAAATTCGCACCAGAGTACCAGGACGCCTTTACCCGTCGGGTACCCGGGTGCCTGATTGTCGAGGTACGACTTCTAAGTGACTTTGAAGTTGTAGGCATAAGCCTGCAATTCACAAAACAACCCACTGCTTACTGTATATCTCTACAGTAGATGACAGACTATTGAGTGCTTTAGACTGCTTCACAGGTTATTGCTGTTGGATTTTTCTTTTGTAATAAATGATTACAGGTGTACTGCCTACA